>CM021110.1:221931978-222032674 GCA_007115665.2 Sequoiadendron giganteum
AGAAGCGAGAACCGAGCCAAGATCGGATGTCGGTCGTAGATCACATGCAACTTCACCGAACAGATGATCGAAGATCAAAATAGCAGAATGAAGAGAAATCTAAAATGAGAGAAAAATATAGACAAGATAAGAGAATTTGCATAATACTCTCAATACTCCCACGAACAATCACCGAACTAGCTGAACTAGTGAAGGTGAGAGGAGAGTGCTCAATATATAGAATATAAGGGCAAATACATCCAAGAGGTGCATTAACTCCTACACCCATAAAAGGTGGGAGGTTATCACCTACTTGGTAAATGACAAAACATGTGGCATAACCTCCTTAGGTGAAGACAAAGAGGAGGTGGCACATAAAGCCAAAAGAGGGTGAGAAACCCAACTACCCCATAACCTACCTAGGTAAAAACAAAATAGTGGTTATGAGAGGTGGCACAACAAGCCAAAAGAGGATGTGTAACTCAACTACCCATGTGTGGGGAGAGAGTGACATATGTAGCTGATGTATTTCGCCACGTGTCCTCATATTAACCACACCTAATAAACCTAAGCAAGCTTAAATAATATGTGTAGGAAAAAATAAATACCCCTAACATAAGGAAAATAAAAAACCTACACTAACACCCCCCCTTAAGCGTAGCTTAGGTGGGTGAAAAGATGGGTCCTGGCAAGTGAAGCCATGTTAGGTACCCATGTACATAGAGAATATCCTCCCCCATAAGAAGAAGAAGCCCCACCAAAAGTGGAGCCCCCCCCCAATAGATAGAGAGAGTAGAATGAAGAACTAAGAAGCCCTTCTTAAAGTAGACACCTGTTGCACCCCAAGCAAAGCTCGCAGATGAAGGAACTTGCTCTCTGGGAAGGGTTTGGTGAAGATGTCTGCAATCTGCTCTGATGTAGAACAATACTTAAGATCAATGATGCCTTCCTGAATCAGCTCCCGAATGTAGTGCATATGAATCTCAATGTGTTTCGTCCTCTGATGATGAATTGGATTTCGAGAGATCTGTATTGCACTTTGATTATCACAAAAGATGACTGTAGGCTTTCTGAATGTAACACCAAACTCAGTGAGAATATGCTGAAGCCAAATAGCCTCAGTGGTGGCATTAATTGCCCCTCGATACTCAGCCTCTGTAGATGAAAGAGCAATTGTAGATTGCTTCTTGCTTGACCAACAAACTGGACCGGAACCAAGTGAGAAGCAATACCCTGAGGTAGACTTGCGATCTTGAGAATCACCTACCCAATCTGAATCTGTGTATCCCACTAAGTCAATATCCATGCCCGCTGCATATTGAATCCCATAATTATGAGTACCCTGAATGTAGTGAAGGATCCGCTTAGCTGCTTTCCAATGCAACTCATGTGGCTCCTGCATGAATTGAGAGACCATGCCCACAGCATATGAAATATCGGGTCTCGTATGAGTCAAGTAGATGAGACTCCCAACAAGTTGTCGGTATAAAGTGCCATCAACCAAAGGTGAGGAACACTTAGCCTCAAGTTTGACCCCTGACAAAAATGGAGTCTGTGCAGGCTTACAGTCAGCCATGCGAAATCTGGAGAGCATATCAAGTGCATACTTGGGTTGTCCAAGGAAGATCCCTGAAGATGATTGAATGATCTCAATCCCCAAGAAGTAATGCAAAAGACCCAAGTCAGACATCAAAAATCTATCATGTAGAGCAGTTTTCACTGCCTTGATGGTGGATGAGTGACTCCCTGTGATCAATAGGTCATCAACATAGAGAACCAAGAATGTGAGAGTGTCATCCTGCTGCAGAATGTATACGTTCGGATCAGAATGGCATCGTTTGAACCCAACTATCAGAAGGAAGGAGTCCATCTTGGCATACCAAGCTCGAGGAGCCTATTTGAGGCCATAGAGAGACTTTCGAAGTCTGCACACAAGTGAAGGATCCTAAACAAACCCCTATGGCTGCTCCATGTATATTTCCTCTTGAAGGTCACCATGAAGAATTAAACTCTTCACATCCATCTGATGAACTTCCCAACGATGTGCTACAACTATAGCAAGGACAAGTCATATGGAATTCATCTTAGCAACTGGTACAAAAGTTTCAAAGTAGTCAATCCTAGGAACCTGAGAGAATACTTTTGCTAACAAACAAGCCTTATGCTTGTCAACTGACCAATCTGCTATAAATTTTGTTTAATAGATCCACTTGCATCGAACAAGTTTTCTTCCCTTAGGAAGAGGGACTAAATCCCATGTGTGATTCCTCTCTAAGGAATTGAACTCTTCTTACATTGCAACATCCCACTTAGGAATACCAGAAGCTTCCCAAAAAGACCATGGATCTGAAGTTGAAGCAACAAAGAGAGGTGGAGCCTGTTGAAACTATGACTGTGTTCTTCTTGTGCCTGATGGATCGCCAACCCAATTACCTACTGACTCCAATATTCGTCGAGCCCAAAGAGGTGTTGAGGTTGGAGAATCTAGAGGAGAATCATCAACCTCTAAATGATGATTGGAAGAGGAATGTGAATCCTCATATCACTATCACCATCTAAAGTGGAGGAAGAAGTATCCTCATCAATATTAGGAGGATTACGATCCTTTGAAGAAATTTCATCATTATGCAATGTCTCCAATGTGATAGTGGATAGAGAAGTCATAGGAGA
This sequence comes from Sequoiadendron giganteum, assembly GCA_007115665.2. Taxonomy (NCBI): domain Eukaryota; kingdom Viridiplantae; phylum Streptophyta; class Pinopsida; order Cupressales; family Cupressaceae; genus Sequoiadendron; species Sequoiadendron giganteum. The sequence goes on from CM021110.1 coordinate 221,934,628, forward strand.
AGAACTAGACGAGCTCTTCTAAACAAACACTCCTCTCAATAAACAACTCATGAGTGGTGGGATGGACAAGCCTATAACCTTTGACATCATTTGGATACCCAAAAAATATGCAAGGCTTTCTCTGTAGATCAATAGCCTTGTGTTTCTCTATTAGAATATGAGCCCATGCAAGAGAAACAACACTTGAAAGTGCTTAATTGTGGGTTTCCGACCAATCCAAACTTGAAAGGGAGTTGCTCCCTTCATAGCTTTGTGAGGAGCTCGGTTTTGGATGTAACACACAGTTGATGGCATCTGTCCAATACTGAGGTGCCAAAGATTTGGAGTGTATCATACAATTTTCCATCTCCTTCAAGGATTTGTTCTTGTATTTTGTGAAACCATTTTGCTGAGGACTGTATCGAACTGTGTTGCATGTTGATTCATTGTGGAGCACAAAACTATTCAAAGTGATTGTTAACGCATTCTCCCCCATTATCTGTATGCAAAATGTTGATGAACTTCCTAGATTGTTTCTCTGCAAAAGCTTTGAAATCTGGAAAATGACCAAAGACCTCAAACTTTTGTTTGAGAAAATAGACCCGTGTATCTAGAAAAGTCATCAATAAATGTCAAGACATATTTAACCCTGTTGAAAGATGGTTGTGGAAATGGAGCTGCCAAGTCACTGTGTACTAACTCCAATAGATTTGTAGCTCTCCATGCTTTTCCTTTATCATATTTCTCCTCAGGATGCTTACCAAGAATACATCTTTGGGAAACTCCATCAGAAAATTGAATAGAAGGCAACCCTGAAACCATGCCATGTTGACTGAGTTTTTGAAAGTAACATTAGTTCAAGTGGACAAACTATAGATTCCATAAATAACTCTCCTCATATGCATGAGTGAGTAAGACCGTCGAAGGAGAATAAAAAAAAAAGTGAGAAAACTGATATAGTCTGGACTAGTGATCTACTTTTTCAACAACTATAGAACCATTATGCATTTCACTGATTACCACTCTATCTGGAGTGAACTCAACTCACTTTCTAGAACCAGTGTGAGTGATATGATAAATAGATAGGAGATTAGTTAAAAAATATGGAGCACATAGAACATCCTCAAATGTCCCTTCACCTACATCAATAGACCCTCTCCCATGCACTTCAACAGGAGTGTCATCACCCATAAGTATGGTAGGCATAGAACATGACTCCAAAGAGGTAAAATTATCCTTTGATGAGGCCATGTGGTGTGAAGCACCCGAGTCAATTATCCAAGACTCTGGTTGTGAAGCGACAACAACTAGGGCCTTGCCCTTTCCTTTCCCCTTACTTTTTTTTGTGTCCTTAAAAGAACCTTCTGACAAACTTTGTTTGACTGAATTAGGCACCTTGATATTGTTCTTTTCTAGAAGATGTGAAAGGTGATCTATTTGTTTCTTTAAACACTTATGTTCATCATGGCCAAGCCTTTTATAGTAAGAACATTTAACCTTCTCCTTATTAGGTTGTTTTCCTTTTGATGAAGAGGTCTGATTATCTACTTTTAAAGTAGCATATTTTTTTTATCTTTCTTCTTCTCTCCTTGGTTCTTTTGTTTCTTATATTGCTCATTAAACCCTTTTTTTGTGCCCTGATTGATAGCCAATGCATGTGACTTAAAGGGTTTAATTTTACCCAGTAGAACCAATTTGTCTTGCTCCCTAGTGAGTTCTACAACAAATTCATCTAGAGAAGGCATTTTATGTGTGGAACCTAAGGCATGTTTTATAGAATATAATGTAGAAACAAATGCAAAATAGTTAGGACCAAGCTTTGAAAGAATACTCAAGATCATTTGCTTATCATCCTTCTTGATTCCACACTGTCCTAATTGTAATTGAACAACTTTAAATTTTGTGAAGAAGTCCTGTATGGTGTCAACATTAGGACTCAACCCTATGGGTTCATTCTCCAATTGATGACCTCTTAACTCATCCTACTTACCAAAGAGAGTTTCCAAAGTGGTCCACACTTCATTCGATGTTTTAGCAAACTCAATATTGAAAAAGTAGGTCTAGAGATACTAACATATACAAAGCACCAAAAGCTTCATCACATTTGTTAAGCCATTTTATCTTTTTTGCATCATCTTGTGGTTTAGTTTCAAGTCCCATTGTTACACGTTGATATCCATGTCTTTTTAGATATATTATCATCTTAGATTTCCATTCAAAATAGTTATATGGTGTTAAAATGGGAACTGCAGATGCATCCATGAGATCATAAAGGAAGATTGCAAAGAAGAAAGAAAAGTGCGAAGAAAGAAGACACGCGAGACACCTCCCCCTCTTTCCAATAGTCTCAAAAAATACCCTCTAGATATTACAATGTTGTCACTTTATGATTAGTGCTTTTACAAGGCTTTTCCAGATTACAAGTCTTTGAAGGCCTTTTAATGGCCAAAATTGAAAAATTTGATACAAATTAATTTTAAAATAAAATATGAGAAAAATCTTCTAGTTGTGTTTTACTGTTCAATATCTTTCCAACACCTTTTCATTTTTGAAAAATGGATTACAAAAGTGAAAGATATGACCTATTGAAGATTAAAAAATGAAGCATATTCAACCTACAATATATGATAGAAAAAGGCATAATTTTTTATTAAAACCTTCATGGATGGAAAGTTCTCATTTCTAACTTTCCATCAAGTACTCGTTTGTAAAAATCTGGCACTCGAGGCAAAAGTTATGCACTTTTGAAGAAAAATGAAAAATATGTTTGTGATGAATGACTCATGCCTCCTAAGTTGATTTATGCAAAATTTATCGACTTTATGCAAAAATTAACAAATACCCAGATGGTTTTTCAACATTGGGAATAAAATCTAGAAATATTTTTTCTTACCAATGAGTGGAAGCTAGATTTCTGAAGCCAAAATGAAAATGGCTCCAGTAAAATATTTAAATTTTTAACTTCAATTTTTTTTATTGTGTCCTCCAATCTCTGATTTTGGTGAAATAAAAGTCAATTTTGACTTTCTCAGACCTTTTGGACTCTCTGGAAATGCTGAAAAATCCTTCAATATTATCAAAAAGCTACAAATCACCCAGATCTCATAGGAACAAATATATGTAAGCTAGATTAAATATGCTTATTTTTCCTTTAAACTGTTTTGATTCTCTAGGTCATACGAGGATGCAGGAGAAGAGCATACTTGGTTTTTGAGGAAAAATATTGCTTTCTATTAGTCTCAAATCTCTCAAAAAATCAGAAAAACAATGAGCTATACCAAACAATACAACTCTGATATCATGTTAGATTTTACGATAGGTTACCTTGGTAACCTCTTTAGGGTTTCAGCCCCTAATGAAAGCCACTCCTCCTATATACAAAATATACTTACTGAGAATAACAAGAATAGCCAACATGCACACAAAACAAAACCTTGAATATTCCTAGATCATAATCATGATGATATCATATAACATTCCAAATACCTCAATAAGAAAATACATTGCGCATGGAAAACTCCAAAATCAAGTCATGCAAAGAACGATGATAGAAAAGCATCCAATGCTTTTCAATACAAATAACTAGCATAAGCATCTAGAAAATTTAAATAGAAAACTCATAACTAAGGAATTCAATCATAATATAGTATCAAATAGAAATTCTATTCAACGAATTGTCCATCATATCAACTTGAATTCAAGTTCAAACAAGCTTGCAAAAAGACATAATTTCAATGTCTTATAGATTTTGTTCGATTTAAATAAATTAATAATCATTATCTCATATATATATATATATATATATATATATATATATATATATATATTGTTATTCAAAAATTAAACATCTATCTAAAAGTTCATAATCATTGGCAGAATAAAAATATTTAATTTATTTATTCTATTTCAACAAATTAGTTAATATGCTTTATACATTAAAAATATAATAAATCCATTACTTCCAAAAATATCTAACTTACAAATACTAAACAATACAACTTCAAATATACGTATTTAATTCCATATATAAATAATACATTTATGTTCATTATTCGATTTGCTTAACAAACCTATTTATATATATACACAGATTCTAAACTGAAAGAATAAAACAACAGTAGTAATCTCACTCAATTCATATTTCATCAAATAAAAATACAACATGCATGCATTTAGAGTTATGAAGAAGAGATAGAACTAAAGTTTCATTTCATTAAATCTGATTTATAGAGAAAGAGATCATTAATAATCAGTCGATCTAAGACAAGACATACAACCACACCTACTCTAAATTTAGTCGATGGCATCTACAGAAAGTGCATGCATAAATTTCACAATCGAATCATGCATTTTATCAAACCTAGTCACTCTTCAACTATCCTAAATGTTGATTTCGATTGCACAGATCCATGCATGCACAACATACATTCCAGAATAATATCAATTCCTATTATATGCAAGCAAAGTCACGTTCAAAGGAAATGCACATGAGTAAAAATAAAATTAAAGTGAGGGACTCCATGAAACAACCGCTCCACCAAAAGTAAACATGTATCGACATATAACAACTAAAAGCAAGAGGTGGTGATAAATATCTAGGATTTCAATATCTTCCAGGCATCATTGATTTGAAAGGGGAAAGTTAAATGACCAACAACAATGACTTTACCAAGGATGCATGCATTTAACATGCACACTTACAACAAATATGTCATGCATAAAGACAATAAGAAGCACAAGTCTGGTGTATGTATTTTAACAGACACAATTTCTACTGGTAAGTGTGAATCATTACCAGATCATTAACGAATACAAAACAAACATAAATCTTAATTCCACTTGAATAATATATCAAGCAAGAAAAACTAAGAAACGACCGACATAACAAACATACGCCATACAAGATTCTTTTTCCATAACAGAATACTTTTTTACAAATAAGCAAGAAACCAGGCAACCAAGAAGATAGTAACACCAAGCATAGGAAAATTAAGGATACAGATGCCCATGCATGACACAAAGATCAGGATAAAGAAAAAACACTCAATAGAATAGCGTTGGACAAAGACAATTTCAAATGTATACATGCACAAAATATAGAGAACAAATGATAATGGTCATATGCAGGCCAGCAAGAAGATTGAATATGAATGTCTAAAAATCTAGCGACACCATTCCAATGAAACTTGAAATCAAACAACAAAACGGTAAGGGAAAGAGTTGTAAGACAATCAAAGAAATGCTATTAAAACAGTGGGTGCAGTATGATGTTAAGGATCTTTCCTTTAAATCAGAAGGTTCATACACATCACCCATATGGTAGATTGAATACATCATACAAATGTTCTACAACACTGAGACAATCGTTTATTCCATAGGTCGATAAAGGAGATTTTCAAAAGAATTAAAAATACAAGCTACGTTTTCATTTTCTCAAAGATTTCCCTTCAATTTTAATCGAATATTATCAATAACATTTTCATTTTCTATTGTTTATGTAGGTTATTCAGCATACAAGCTCGACATAAAGAAATCCAACACCATAATGCCATTTTAAAGTTTTGAATTCAAGAACAAAAAAAATTATAAAAGAAAACCTGGTGCTCTTCTTCGAATTCTGACAAGTGGTGAAGCCAAACTGAAAATTTTGATCTCAGAATCTTTCCCAACACGAGCAAAGCCTTTGAATTTCACAATCTTCAATATTTTTCCAACCAAAAACAGAGAGAACGTAGAAAAGCTTTTTCCCAAAATATTGTCGTGAAACAAATTTTCAGCTAAAACCAATTGTCGTGCACAAAGAATTCCATAACTTTCCTATAATTAATTTTCATTGAAAAAACTTAACTAACAGTCTGCATGCAACCAAGATCGATCAAGCAGTTCAATTTAAACAATAACTCAAGAAAACACTTCCTCTTTTTGAATCCCGTTTACAGATATTTTGCAAAATTTATTGAAAACAACTCCTTTAAAAATATCTATTTTAATAACATTTAAGTTGCACAATAATTCAACAATTTACATTAAATCAATATTCTATTTTAATAATTTAATTAATTAACCCTTTTAATATTTAATCAAACTTTAATTATAAAGTAATCTAAACATAATCATTTAATCTAACATAACAATTAAATCATAATAGAATCAAATACTTATTAATCAAATCATTTATCTAATTTAAACAAGTCAATTTCTAACATGACGAACATATGAACGACATGACAAAACTAGAAATGACATGACGAAATAGACAAAAAACATAAATGGGTAACAAACGGGTACTCATTCTATCAAGAATGATGGCTTACGATAGAGGACCTAACACTATCTTCGAATTCAACAAGTTTCTAATTGGGTCTTGGCACACTCAAACCTGACGAAGCAAGTGGAGTCGATGCCTATACCTGCAATTTGCATAAAACAACACTGTCAAATGTATCAACATATATCGAACACACATCGTGAAGAAGAGTTGCAGTGTAGCAGAATACTCACGAGTGAGTAATGCTACACTGTCTCCTTCACCAAGACTGACAAGCATCATTATACCATAAACATCGATTTCATCACGATAATATCATAAAAACTCAAAAACAACATAAACCAAAATACACACATGTCTATCATAATGTCATCATAAGAACATAACCAGATGATCACAATGTCAAATGCCTAAACCCTAAACCCTGAACCTAACAACTGCGAGGAGTTTCAGAACAACCCTTTGGTCTGGCACATTTGTGTGGAGGGTGGCATTGCTCCGCTTATGGAGTGCTTGGTCGGCCATGATCCTATCCTATCGGGTTAGTTTGTTGATTTGTGGAAGGAATGACGGGTCTCCATTGGTGGTATATTGTTTGAAATCAATGAAGAAGTTATAGTGCAGGCTACGGGTTTGTTGTGTTCTAGTAAAAAATATCCCAAACACACCAAAAAACCAAACCATGAAAGCTTAAAATCCTTTTTCAGAGGAGAGGAGGCTCCGGGGCGGAATCAGGCGGGGTTTGAGAGGGATGCGCTCTCGAAGCCTGGGACCAGGTGTGCATGGTGCTGATGAAGTATGTTACATTGGAAGGTAGACTTAAAACCTGTTTCTTTTACCATTTCCCTCTGTTAAATCACCTTAGACATAAGATGTTGCTCAATTTCCCATTTTTTCTTTTAATGGACCTTGAAAGCTCTGTCGACAAGTGCAAAGAGTCGGCCAACCACAACCCCTGTGATTTCCCGCTGCTCCCGCTCCATCAGGGGTTTATCTTGAGATTGTATCACTTTCATCTTGCCCTCTGTCCACCCAAAGCCATCACGGTGGTTCGCATTGAGAACATTGAACCCCTTTCAACTGTGCATATTTCCCCGACCGAGTCTAAGAGCCCTCCTCGGAAGCCCAATTCGGGAAATGTGGGGAATCCTAAAGCCAAAATCACCACCAAAAAACTTAAGGGTGGGATGGGCAAGACCCATGCCAATGCGGCGGAAGGACTTTGTGAGCTAAAAGCCACTCAGGCTGACTCGACCTACAAGGCCACCTCGACTAAAAAAGGTAAGGAGAAATGCATGCTGGCCCCGACTGCTAAGGATGGTAAGGGCAAGAATGCTGTCAGAAAAGATTCCAGAGGGGATACAGTTGTGGGGAACACGAAGATGACTAGAGGGGAAAATACCAGGAGGAGATCTGGGAGGCTGGCCAAGAACAACAAGAAGAGGCTAATTATTGAAGACTCTGAGGAGGAGCAGTCTGACAACAAAGGTTACAAGGAAGAAGAATCTGAAGATGAGGAGGAAGAAATTGTGGAGAGGCCCCAATTTACTCCGATGGACAACAAGCTTCTTGTTGATGGCTTTGCCTCTCACTCTCCACATCCCTTGGTGGATGAGCCTGGAGAGGTTTAGGGGACTATGGATGTTGGGGTGGATTCATGTGATGTGGTAAAAAGAATGGACACTCTTGACAAAAGATTTTGGGGGTTAACCCGCTTCACCATGAAGTTGGGTCACTTTGTCACAAGCACCCTGTCTAATGCTATAAAGGAGGAGCTGGAGGGGAACAACAACTAGGAAAATAAAGAATGGGTGGGTGATGAGGTAGTGGACCTCCTGATTAAAAACTGGGACAACGCTAGTTAGCTGCTCCTTGTGCCTGTCTATCGGTTGTTGCTATGTGGTTGTTGTGCTACCTTTGGGCTATTTCTGTGTTTTGTTTTCTTTATGTTTACTGTTTAGTCTTGTTCCTTTTTGGCCCTAGTGGCTTGTTGTGAAGGGTACAACACCCTGTAAATGTTGCTTAACTTTTCAAAATCATAACATCAATGTCATAACTGAAATAATGTAATGTAGCATCCAAAGCAGCTAAATGACTAACAAATGGTCATAAGAAAATTGAAACAATAGTATCAACTAGAGGGACACTACAACAACACTATGAACTTTAATCCCCACTAAAATCAAGTGGAATTTATAACCCGTATCCTAGTGATTCTTCTCAAGATACCTCCTTATGATAATTTCCTTCTTAATCAGATGATATAAATCCTCTAATATTTCTTATGTAAGGCTTACAAGAATACTCATCTTAGGATAAATTCTATAAAAAATATGGTCATACATAATAATGTTCTAAGCCACCCATCAAAAACTAAACATTCCTAATTGATAGATAATGCATTAGAATTTTTTTATAAGAGCATACCATGTACCTTTAGGATTTACTAGATTTTATTGCTTATGACACTTTTCAATTGGACAATTCCATAGGAGTCACAAATAATTACACCAATTTGTGATGTTATCAAACCCTTCTTGGTAAACTTGTAGATATTATCCTCAACTTGAGGAAGTAAAACAAAAAGAAACTTATTTGAAGTTTGCATTCGTAAAAGCGAATACTTAAAACACCACTCATAAGAACAAAAAGCAAAGAAAACAACATGTACAACAATCTATATAGAAAATTGAAATGCCAAGTTAAAACGTACAACAATTTGCATAGAGGATTGAAATGTCAAGTTAGACATCTAACATCTCCACAAAATTAACAATTGCACAAAGGAATGTTAGTGAATGACGAAAAAATAAAATAAAATAAAATATTCAAACTTAAGAATATTAGGGAGAAAATGCTATAAATGAATGCAAAAAGGTCTATATAGCCATCCAAGTAGTATCACATATGATGTACAATTGTAAATTCATATAGATATGGTTATAGGTGATAACTAGATTAACAATGGTCATGGTAATAACCAACACTTGGATATAGGTGCTAGACTCTCATAAAATTAAAAAATATATGATTTTCTAAGGAATATTAGTGAATGACTAAAAATAAACAAAATATAAGACTCAAACTTGTGAATCTCATGGAGAAAATGCTATAAATGAATGTAAAGATCAATATAACCATCCAAGTAGTATCACTTATGATCTACAATCATAAATTTATATCTTGAGAATATGGTTATATATGACAACTAGATTAATAATGGCTATTGTAATAACCAATTCTTGGGTAGAGATGCTAGAGAGTAATAAAATTAAAATTATATAAGATTTGCTAAGGAATATTAGTGAATGATTAAAAATTTAAAAATATAAGATTCAAACTAACGATCTCAAGGATAAAATGATATAAATGAATGCAAAGGTTTATATAACCATTTGAGTTACATCACTTATGATCTTCAATCATAAATTCATATCTCAAGAACATGGTTATAGGTGATGACTAGATTGATAATGGCCATGGTAATAACTAGCACTTGGCTAGAGGTGCTAAATACATGATTTTTTTTTTAAGGATTTGGTAAGGAATGTTAGTAAATGACTAAAATTAAAAATAAATATAAGATTCAAACTTAAGAATTTCAAGGAGAAAATGCTATAAACCAATGCGAAGGTCTATATAACCATCCAAGCAATATCACTTATGATCTTAAGTTCATATCTCAAGAATATGGTTATAGGTGACAACTAGATTAATAATGATCATGGTAATAACCATCACTTGGATAGAGATTCTAGAGAGCCATAAACTTAAAATATATATGATTTGCTAAGGAATGTTAGTGAATGATTGAAAATTAAAAAAAAAAATTCAAACTTAAGAATCTCAAAGATAAAATATTATAAATGAATGTGAAGGTTTATATAACCATCCAAATAGTGTCACTTATCATCTATACTCATAAATTCATATATAAAAAATAGAATCATAGGTGATAATGACCATGATAATAACTAACACTTAGATAAAGGTGCTAGAGACTCATAAAATTGGCTTCCTAAATGATGTTGAGACAAAATTCAATAGCTTGAAACCTAACTTATAAACATGTTCTAAGAAAAGCAAACAAAATCTAATTCCATAATGCTCATGCAAATAAATAACCATATAAATGCAACACAAATGGGCTTGTATATTTTTATATGTGACACTCTTAAATGCTCATAGTGGATAGCAACTTAATAAAGAATGAGTCACTAAATGTTTTGCAATAATTATATATGAATGGGTTGTCATCAAGAGCAATGGTTTGAAAAAAGTATAAGACTATTGTAGGGCATAATAGCAATATATAATGTTGTTGATGATTTTTGTTCAAATAATACATGTTGATTATATATATTAATAAGTGGATGTTGATATAAAAAATTGAAGAAATATTTTGTTTAAATGACATTTTCTTTGATAATTTTCGAGTTGTTGTATACAAAGATAAATTGATGAAACAAATATGAAGTTGAAATACTTCAATAATTAAATGTAATAACATTGTAATAACTAGCACTTGCATTTAAAGGAGGTTCAAGGATTACACCAATATAAAACTATATGTATGTTAATATGTTAGAGAGCATGTGTTTGTACATTGATGCCCTACAAATTCTAGTTGCATGTGGTTGGATTGAACAATTAATAATAAGTGTTAAATAATGAAATGAAATAAACTTAGACAAATCTAGATTTTTTCCTTAAAGAAATTAAGCATTATTTTATTATGAAATATTTGCATACAGATTTAAAGCATAAAGCAATGCAAATGAAAAAAGAAAGTTGCCATCAAATAGAATGTTCTCATCCAATTGTCAAATCACTATTTATCCGCTTTTATGTGATAATTGTATGGTTCCATGGGGGCTTGAGCTTCTATTTTCATGGATCAAGGATTAATTGGAATCTTTTCCTTAAAAATAGTAGTCCCTACCTTTTAGGATTGCAAATTCCACTAGTGAAATTGAGGTGGGGCTAGAAATTGCCCCTACACCTTAAGAATTTTTTCTGCCACTTGTCTATCACTTAAAATTTTAAATTCCTAAAAATACAAAAAAATAGAGATTTTTTATTTAATTATTAATTTTTATCAAAGTACTCCAGTCCATTTCTTAGGACCACCAACTTTAAAATATTCCTAAAAAATCTCAGCAGCACCCACTAAAATTTTCAAAGTCCCCCTCCATGGGACCTTACCCTAAGTGAAATTTTGAAGATTCTTACCTGATATTTTGGAGGCTTTTACCATTAAACGACGACTGACAGCTTGTTTTCAGATGACTTATAGTTTGCCCACGAAACTTGTTTCAAACTCAATGGAGCCTGCTGGCTAAAAATATAGATTCTGCCTAAAGTGATAATGGCCTATCGGCCAAATTAATGAGACTAACTCAAACACAGATCTTTCACAGTAAAAGCGAGCAATGTCGTGTTTCAAGAATAAGACATCAACGGCAAAGGGAAGAAGAAAGTTCAATTCATCGTCTGCCACAGGCAAAAGGAGCCGAGCATGCCATCCACAATCTCCGGTGCTGTGAATTTGAACATTATTTTAGCCTATTTACTAAATACCACTCTTTATCTCTCTGCAATACCTATTCTCAGACTAATTAACAACTATATAGCCCTTGTGATTGAAGATTAAAGCTCTGAAGATTTCACCAAAAAACATGAGCCAACCAGAAGTGACATTAAATTAGAATTACTAGAATTGAAATTACAAAAGTCCTTTGGCAATAGCTTTGTTGGTCTCCAAATGAGTAGTCTCGTAAACAGGAAGATCTCTGGAGTAGATGCTGTTAAGCTCAAAGAGGTCAGAGCTTGAATCACTGTCTGCATAAACCTCATCCAAATTTCTACTGTTGTCGACTTTGGTGGAGTAATTTCTCAATGTAGAAGCCAGGGCATTCTTCTCAAACATCATCCATCTTCGGCTCTTCCCATTTTTTTCCTTGTTGGAAGAGGCAGAGGCAGAGGCAGAGACAGAGGAAGAGGAAGAGGAAGAAGACTTGTGCTTTGTATGATAAGATGGAGGAGTATCACTACTCTTCTTAGACGACCGTGCAACATGTTGGTCCTTCGATTTAGGCTTGTAGAGAGTGGATGAGGTGGAGGGAGGGGTGGATAAGGTGGAGGACATGGAACGAGCTAAAAGGGAATGGCAAGAGGATGTTGAATTGCTTGCACAGTCCGAGAACCCTTTCAACTCCTCACGCTGTGTCTTACTCTTGCTCCAACTAGAGACCAGAACAGAGTTCAGAATACTTGCTAGCCTACTTCCTGGTGACATAGGCTTGCTGGGCTTGAGTTTTGGCTCCTTCACTTTAGGCATAACCGCTGGCCCTTGCGAAGCAGAAGCTGTCCGGGGATTGGAAGTGGCAGTGGCAGTGGAAATGGCCGCATTCCTCCATTTGCAGGAAGATGAGCCGCAACAGCAGTGTCTTCGGTCCGCTGTAGATGAAAAAGATGGACCAGTGCGGGTTTGAAGGGCGTTGATGGAATTGTACTTGAAAGATAAGTGCTCTGCGCGTGCGTAAGGATCTTGGCCATTAATCCCAAGCTTAGGCTTGTTGGGTAATGAGAGGGGATGGGTGGAGACCTCATCTTGGGAGCTCTCCGTCGCCCTTGAAATCGCGTCCAGGAGGGCTGAAGAAAATGATGGCTTCCTCCTCCGCCTCTCATCAGCGATCCACTCTTCCATTAGATACTATTTCTAGAAACGACCCACCATTCTCAATTCATGATGAGCACTGTGGACTGTATAGGCGAACACAGCAGCTCTTGCTTCTCAAAATTGAAATGCTGGTGAGTGTTCCACATGATGCAATACCCCAACTGCAATGGTAGTGATACAGGGACCCTTTGCTGTATATATAGGCGTGGACAAGAGTCTAGACCCAAAACCCAAAATCCAAGACCCACTCCCATTCACATGTTACCTGCTAAATTCTGTCTCTTTCTGCCATTTGCAGTAAAGCGAAGGAGGTCAAGTGTGAGACACCACAAAATCCATGGAGTTTATGTCTCTCGATCCGTAACTTAGGAATATGCTAATAAAGCCCAATTCAACCTAGTAAGGTTGTCGGGAAAAGGAAAGGCAAATACACCACGCTCCCAAAGGAAATCTTGGCTTTTACTGAGTTTACCTCTGCCGCGCCCATCCGCATTGTGATAACGCTCCCGACAGGGGCTCTTGCCTTTTATTCAATTTCGTTGCAGAGGTGGAGGTGCTTCCATGGTACGAGCACGGATTAAGGCCTGCTTGTCTTTACGAGAGGCGCAACGGTCCCACCCTGCCTTCTACAATGATATTTAAGAGTGCCACTTATATACCTCATCTCTTCCTTTGGAGAACAGGTAGGGCCACCACCAACTCTTCGTAAAGTATCCTTTGACAGTTTCCTTTAATTTTGATTGAATGTGCTTTAAAAGGTTTTAAAGGTATCGTTTAACTTTAGTTAATTGTGTTTTTTATTATGCTTTTGACTTAATGTAAAGTTGTGATGGTGAAATTTGAATATTTATGTTAATAAAATTTGTATAGAATGTTTTTATATAATTATATATTGATAAATGGTTTAATTTTGTAAAAAGTTGGGTTCATTTTTTAGTTTTTATTATTTTTATATAAACACATTTATATATATTTATCTACATCTTATCTATTTCTATTCATCTTTTTATACAAATCATATTTTTGCACCCACCATAATAAGAGATTTTTTCTATGCACAAACTTAATTGTTCTACTATCTTGGATCATTTCTACGAGTACAAGGTCAACCTTGCATCCACATATTTGACCTCAAATTTCTGAAATTTATATTCAAATTTAGCTCTCTCCCATTCCATTAGTCATGGCGATACAAATAAACACACATTTGCACAAATTGTTGCTATTATAAAGGATTAAAATTGATTCCAATGAAAGGAATACTAGATTCCTTTAAGAGTAATTTTACCAATTACACTAGGATGAATTAGCAATTTTAAACCTATTTAAACTTGTATTGATTATTCCTTTTAGATATTTTGTTCCAAGTACAAAAATGAAATTGATTAAGGCACTTAATGAAAAAAAAATCTGTACCAATATACAATTAAGGACAAAACAAAAATTTCAAATTTCGATTACAACACATGACTAACTCACACAATTTTGTTTCCAAAGCACACAATTCTTTAAAAAATTAACCACATTTAACCAAATATAGATTTAATTGCTTAGGAAATCCTAGCAAGGTTTCAAGTGGAGGCATGAAATTTACCTCCTTGAGGTGGAAACAAATACTTCAACCAACACATTCATAATTAGAAGACACAAGCAAGTCACATGATATGTCAACACAATACATCAGTATTAACTCAAAGTAATAGAACGAGAGAAAACCCTAGGGGCTAGACCTAATTCTTCGAGGGCTCGTCTCTAACGACCTTGCCTACACATATATTTCACAGAGGAACCGTAGTTCAACAATTTGCTTCACCCAACTCATATTTGATTGGCCAGTAATCACATATTTAACCCAAGTTTAAATTACCACTAAATCACAATGATAGTAAATACTAAGAATTGAATAACAACAATGAATCTATAAGGGTTCCTACTACTATAAGGAGTGATTAACAAACCCGATTACAACACCCCTCAAGAGCCACTTGCCAACATAGATAAACAAGAATTGGTTTAGGAAGAAGGTAATAAATATATCTTGAATAGATAATTACAATTGAAGACGTGGTTTTAATCCAACCATACAAAGGTCACCATATGACATTCATAAGATTAAGGGGTGAAAGTTTAATGAAACAATCCACCTATTGAATCTTTTTGGGCAATTCAACCTTCATACACTTGGTTGAATAACACAAGGATTGTAACCCTTAGGTTCAAATATCACTCTACCTCAATCACCCTCATAATACTAAAACACAAAAATATGCTAACCTCAATGCTTTACACAATTCACCATATGCCTCTAATCCATTTATTAGAGAATATAAGAGTGTGTATGCAACCCTTTCTAGGGTCTTCTTACCCCTAGACAGTTCCACCATCGACTGCCACCCACTTAGGTGAAGCCGAAGGTCAGAAACCTCGATATGGATAGACACGATTTTAAAGGATAGTTTATACATAAAAAATCACATCACGCTTACACGTCCATTTAATGTCTGCACTTAATATCTGTTGCACTTCATGACTGCAATTCTAGTTAAGTGAAACGTTCGATGGCCATCTCTGACCACAAGCTAATTTACAACAATAAGATAACTCAAAGAATCAAACTTGCTCTCCTCTTGACCATATTGGCATCATGAAGCCTCGTGGTCTCTATCCAAGCCCCCAAGCAAGAAGTATTTTAGCCCCATGATGATGAAATGGGATCTTTCATTCAGATAATATAACATGGTATTTTAAGACAAGATTAATCTAATGATTTTCAAACAGTGCCATGAGTGTGATACTCAAATTTCTTACTGAAAAAAGTATTTCAACACCCACTATTCTTGCTAGTTATCATGTAACAAAAACTTATATATATTAGTGTTATTGGTATTTGAAGACCAAGAAGAATGTAGAAGCCCAAGATCTATTCATTTAGGGATGACATTAAAATTGCCATAGAATGGCTTATGAACAAGGATGTCGTTTGAGACCAATGGAATGGTCGATGAAGGCCAAAATTCTAAACACAGTCCCCAAACTCTCATGGGTACAATTTGGGTATAAACATAAACTCCTAAATATTACCACACTACAACAATACATGAAAAACACAACCATCACCCAATACCCATGATAGGGTCCAACATGCAAATGCATTTATACATACAAAATACCAGGTGGGTATGCTTAAAACCAACTAAAGATAGATTCCCATGCCTGCATAAATATCCTCCAAGGGCTTGACATGGGGTCTTGAACCTTTTCTTTTTCTCCACAATTCCTTTGTCCACCATGAAACCCCATAAAGAATTTCATTCATACAATAAATTTGGAATGGCAGTATGATTTTGTGCCTTCCAATCTCCCCAACTTGAAGAAACAAAATGCCATGACTCGCCCCTGCCTTCTCTATTTCCTTTCACTTCCCTTCTCTTTCTCTATCCATCATCCCTCTTATCACCCCTCTACACATCCTTCCTCTCCAACAAAAATAACTTCACCCTCTTTTCTTCATCGACAAGCTTCCTCCTCTCAAGCCGTGCACCCCTGACCAAATTCATCACACCTGCAATTTTTCAGGTGTCCCACAATCTAGGGTTTGTTTTGCATTGAATGCCATCTTTTCATTTCATCAATCACCTCTCCCTACATAGTCTTCCTTTTTGCATTAATCCTTGTGTCCATCGCTTTCATTCCTTTTCAAGAATGACGCTTGGAGCTGACATATCGATTCTTGTTCCCAAGCTCCATTCACCTAATCATTGACACAATGCATCCTTTGAATGTAAGTTATCTATCTTGAAATTCATGCCATGATCTAGCACATCTCAATTACATCTCTAGCTTTAAAGAACCATCGTATGACTTGACCTACTTTAATTTCGGTCGTAGGTCTTCAATTTAAACTATGTCATCGATCTTACCTCTATGCTCATGTCACCCTAACAAAATGATTCACAAAAATGATGTGAATCAATTGCTCAATCATTGCTTGCCACGCGTCGCTCACCTGCATCCCCACATTGGTCAACCCAGGTTAACACAAGAATACACAGGAAGGCGAGATTACTCCTTCATACATTTTTGACCTTAAGCTTATCAACCTTCGGGGTTCGGGTATCCTCCCTACCTCATGCTCAACGTGCATAGAAAGACCTTAGAAGCGAGCTTGAAAACCTAATCCTGAAGCTCCTTACACCTGTTGGGGTTCGACTTTCGGCCTTACCCTATACCTTCTACCTAATGACCAACATGCTTTGAAGGCCTTAAGAAACAAGATAGAACCGCGATGTTCGATCCTCTTTATACCCATTGAAGTTCGACCTCCAACCTTACCCCGATTTTTCTTCTTGTGCACCATCGCAAGCCCACACTCTAACCTTTGAAACACAAAAAATATGAAACTTCGAATAAAGTTTTCAATTGTCGGAGGTCAGGGATTTCTACTCCCTCTTACCTTATTCTATAAGTGCAAAGTATAACTTATCAAGTAGGCCTGAACACACATATTCAAAGCTCTTCTTGACTATTGAGGTTTGGCCATTGGCCTTACCCCTTACCCTTACCTTCCCTTTGATAAGGCATAAGCCTTCTTACCAAACTATGATACCTGAACACTTCACTCACAAACTCTACCCTTTCGAGTGTCGACCTTTGGGATTTCTTCATACTAACTGCTTTCCTTGCCAAATTGTCAAGGCATAAACCACAATATTGATCCGTGATGCCACAAATTTTTCGGGGGTCGGGGTTTCTCCATACCTCTTTCATCACTTAATGATTTTGGTAAGTCAAGGCGTAAGCCTCATTGTCAAAGTTCGATGTCTAAAACCTTTTCAGACTTAGCACACTCTTCATTCCTTTGCTTGAGGGATTTGGTATGAGGCATGAACGAAACCTGATGTTCGACACCCTTTCGAACTTGATTCCAACTTACTTCGTACTTAAAATTACGTTAAGGCTTACGCCTCAGGGTCAATCTCTGATGCTTGATAGGAAACTTAACCTCACTGTCCCTAGCCATTTTAGACTTAACTCAAACCTTCTTTATACTTTGAGCCATTCGATTAAGGTATTATTGAAGCCCAAAGTTTGATACCTTTTAGCAAAGAGTAACCCTCAAGCTTGAAGTTTGAAGCTTTGTCGAACTTAGCTAAAAAATGACCAACTCTTTCCTCTTTAACAAATGATACATGTAAGTTTGAGGTCCAAATTCCAAACTTTTGGAACTCTCCAAGGCTTGCTAGAATGACACCCTAAGGCCAATGAATCCTTCTTCCTAACAATCCTATGAAATCCTTTTGGCCTCAAACAACATCTCTTCATCTGATATCACTCAGATCTCTTATTGGCCTCAATGAGGTACCTTTTCCAACCATAATCAACTCATTTCTAGCAGCCTCTCCTCTAACATCCAACAAATTCCCTTGTGACACAATGACAAACATATTATCAACAAATTAATCTAACTATAGCTGGGTTTAGTTATCCTTATCAGATTAACTCTTTATTAGCATCTCCCAACTATCAATATGGTATGATGTTGTAATATAAGGGTACATCATAATTCCATGATAAGGCACAACCCAAAAGCATAAAAGACTCTAAGACTTAACATCTATCCTTATTTGTTTACTATATTGATCTCCCTTAGTTAAGCAGTACCATAGGGATCAAATCTGCACCTACTATATTTACTAAAACCTCTAAGGCTACTTTAGTGAATTTAGTCATCATACTTGATATAAGGAACCTCAAGTGAATACTATAACAGACATTAAAAAAAACATGAATCAGATGATAAGAAAGGAGCTTCATTACTAGGGAACCTTAGCAACCCCATATAGCATGGAAAATTATAATATCTATCAATGTAGATTTAGTCACATACCTTATTAGAAGCATCACATAAGAATTTAAATAATCTACTCTTAGATTCAAATGACTAAAAGTATAGAGGCACTCAAACACTGTTGGGTCCTGTATCATCTAAATGATGCACCCTAAGTTTACACAATAGAGTAGCATAAGTTTAGAATAAAAGGGATATGATATTGATATAAAGGGAGGGGCCTTACATTCTCCCCCCTTGTATTGACTTCCTCCTGGAAGTCTTTTAGGGTTGGAACTTAATAGAATTATAGTAAAACTCAAGAAAAGGATTAGCCATGCTAATTATTCTACTTTCATGATGAAGGAAATAAAAATATTAGATTAATAACATGCCCTTTTGTTCCATATTGGACCAAAGAAAATTTACACAAATTCACACAACTCTGCAGAACAACATAAATCATAGAACAACAATCATAGTGATCAAAAATTGCTCAAACAATGAGCTAGATGGAAGCCTCTGAAGTGTAGACACTTACAACTAATCATAGCAACTGTACAAGGTATCAAAATAGATAGTAACTATTGCACAGGATTGAAAAAAATAGTATACTGAAAAAGATACATAAGAGAGATCTCTTTCATGCATAAGAAGACATACATAAGAGACCTCTCTTTCATGAGTTTAACATCCAACATTTAGAATAAATTATTTCACAATGAAACCTTTAGCCCATATAATCTCAATATATAAAAAAATTAAAAGGTTAATCACTACCCACGTAGCCATAAATTATTGCATATGTAACCATGTTTAACTAAATTATAATAGTATGTCAACAAATAAGCATCTTTTAATGCATCTTAGAATTTTCACATAAGTAGTACCCATGCTGTTAGAAAATGTCTTATCACTAATGTTCAATCATTATATCAAGAGTTATCAGCTTCACATTTGTCCAAATATTTTCTTAAGAGAATAATTTATCTTATAATTATGGTACTCATACCATATCTCAATCATGACACTCATACCATGTCTCAAAGAATATTAACTTGCATCATTTGTTACTTTTGCACATAGTTAACAGGTATGCCACATCACATTTACTTGCAATTTCACATGTACACAAACAATAGCAAGGGTGCTCTTCCCAATTGGGTGTGCTTGTCCTCACACAATGGATGGTCTTTTCAATGGGTACACTTTTCCTCATACAAAGGATGCTCTTCCCAATGGGTGTCCCTGCCCTCATACAGTCACATAATTTACAACATAAGGCTCACACAATGGGGTTTACAAGGATGGATATTCTTGGATACCATAGAAAATTAGGAAAGATGTCTTGAGACCCTTCTCTAAGGACTCCTCCATACAAATAAGAACAATCATAGAATAGGGGGGAGAATGGATTAATGACCGTCTCATATCGGTCCCATTTACAACCCCTTTCAAAATAATTCTCCAACACATCTACTCCCCTATACAACCTGCCAGGGAACCCCCCATGATATGATAGTTTACAGATGTCACATTACACCACACATGCCAACAATTTGCATACAAGGAGAAAGCCTCAAACTAAGTAACATTAGATCATAAACCAAATTTTCAATAAATCTCCCAAAGAGGAAACTGTAAATTCAAGAAGAAACAAAATAAAGATCAATTGTAGCTACATTGCATCATTCCAATCATAATTCAAAGGTGAAATTAAACAAGTCCTTGAGGCAAATCAGACTATAACAACCTTGAAATGGCTAAACAACCTAACAAAATAAATATAAAATTCCACATTGTTGGCGCATAATTTAAAATAAAACATCAATCAAGAATTATGAATAATTCATATTTCAATAATAAAATGTGCATATCACAAGCATCATGCGACTTGATAAGCCACCTAAGGGGAGGAAGGGAATGGTGGTTCTCTAACCACATAAGTATAATAGCATGCAATAACTAGTGGTCCTTGACCACATTAATATGAATAACTGGTGGTCACTGACCACATAAATATGAATCATTGGTGGTCCCTAGCCATATGAATATGAATAATTGGTGGTCCCTGACCACATAAATATGAATCATTGGTGGTCCCTGACCATATGAATATGGATAACTGGTGGTTCATGACTACATAAATATGAATCATCGGTGGTCTTTGACCACATGAATATGAATAACCTGTGGTCCCTGACCACATAAATATGGATCACTGGTGGTCCATATAATTCCATCCTTTATCCATGGGTTATAAAAATCAAGGAATAGGTTTGCACTATGAACCAACAAACGTGGCTCTCATATGTTGGGGAGTAGGCTATGGTCAACATCCATGGGAGGATTACAATGACTTGACATAGATCCTTTATTGGGATTAAGGACAACGCCCTGAGTTCATAATTTCTTGATGGGTGAACATGTGCCTCTTGACCCCTATTTAGACTAACTGGCATTTCACTCTCATAAGGGGGGAACCATACACTAGGGGTACACATTTAACATACAAATAAGACTAACACAAAGGAATACATCACATTTCATTTAATAAAGACACTTTCACACTTAACACATTTACATAAAATCACAACTAGATATCTCACATAAACACCATCACAAAGGGTACACATAGGGGATCGTACTAGACGTCCACCACCCTTATCCCAAGTTGGATACCCTGTATCTTGTACTTGAGGAACACCAAATATACAAGTTTCCACATGTCAAATCACATTAACTATCAAGAATCTTATCATTTTATTCCATATGAGTCAAAGATGCACATCATACACTTACTTTTATAACTTGGTCTATCCACAAAAATTACCACAATACACAACATAAGCATCATTACGGGGTATTCATATACACTGAGAATACAAAATAACTTCTCTTTTCTTTTCTTTTTTCAATTTTCCTTTTAAAGCAACAACCATTTCCTTGCACATAATTAAATCGTAAAATATTCTATTCTACAAAATGACATACACATTCATGATAAAACATCTTCTCAAGCAAGGCTACCCAATACTCAACATATGATACAAAAAACATAGTTCAGTTTATTAGCACCACAAACAAAACATTCTTCTCATTCAAAATTCACTTAACCACACACTTAACATTTTCATCTCTAATGAGTTAACATTTATATTTTCTTTTATGAATAATAATTCAATTGGGAACCTTAAGTCTCATCAATATATTGCTACTATAATGATCATGCCATTCTACATTCCTAACATACCATGCAATGAAAAGAGAAACTTAGATTCAAAATTTAACAATGCAAGGTTTACTAAGGCATTCATTGTCATTATTTATTTACTTGCTTATTGTATTCACGATTATGTTTTATCTCAATATTAACTAATTACATGCACAAGATCGCACATACATCCTAAGGTAGGAATTGCAGTTTTGGAACCATGGCCTTTTGCCCGACATACATATTTCCTCCATATCTACAAGATAGCTTTACATAAAACATGCATTTAATTGATTTAAAGGCAACATGCACTTTTAGGGAGTACTTAATTTATCCACACACAAGAAGGGAATTGCATTTTCAAAACACCCTAGGGCATATAGATTTAGAAATATGAATTATAGTGTTTTATGCTAAGTTATTCACTTGCATTATGAAGCTAAATGATGTTTAATTCAGTAAGGTTGCATTGTCTACATAACAGTCATGTCTTAAGAATCATCTTTCATCTCCATAAGGTTCAAGGTTATAGGATAGCACAAGGGTGGATTTTATAATAATAGCATCCAAAAATTTTTGGCCATTCACTTTGTTTTCATTTCTATTTTCATTCCAAATTTACTTGGTCTTCACAATAATAATTCACCATAACATGTTAATCAACGTAAACAAAACATACAATTGACACATTTAATTTTCCTAATTCTTGTTCATCTTAAACACTTACAA
Source organism: Sequoiadendron giganteum (assembly GCA_007115665.2). NCBI lineage: Eukaryota > Viridiplantae > Streptophyta > Pinopsida > Cupressales > Cupressaceae > Sequoiadendron > Sequoiadendron giganteum. The sequence goes on from CM021110.1 coordinate 221,957,327, forward strand.
GTCCTACGTGAGGGTACATAGGTGCATTTATATTTAAATCTTGGCAAGTCAAAATCTATAAACTGGGATATTTAGACTTCTTCATAATGAAATTCATCATTCACATGAGGTTACATAATGCTCAATAATTTTAACAATATAGTTATTCCATTTTGAATTAACTCTTTCACAACTAAAATTATCAAAGAATGAGGAAAGGAAAGACAACATAATATCATTATATCCATCCCTCACAATGAGGAGATAAGCACCCAAGGTAAATTCCCACAAGCACAACACAAGGGAAAAAACACTAACCCGAGATCCCAATGTTGCAACCAAGCTCTGATACCAAATGTCATGCCCAAAAATTTGTACCAAAATATAGTTAAGGACAAAACATAAATTTCAAATTTTGATTATAGCACATGACTAACTCACACAATTTTATTTCCAAAACACACAATTCTTAAAAAACATAACCACATCTAACCAAATATATATTATATTTTCTTAGGCAATTCTAGCAAGGTTTCAAGTGAGGCATGAAATTTACCTCCTCGAGGTGGAATCAAATAGTACAACCAACACATTCATAATCAGAAGACGCAATCAAGTCACAGGGTATGTTAATACAATACATCAGTATTAACTCAAAGTAATAGTATGAGAGCAACCCCTAGGGGCTAGACCTAATTCCTTGGGGGCTCGTATCTGGCGGTCTTTCCTACGTATTGTTGAATAGTCCAGATAACTGAGAGGGGGGGTGAATCAATTAGTATAAAATAATTTTCTTGACTTTAATTAATCTGGAGCAAACTTAAATCAATCAGCTAATAATCTAATAGATATGGACATGAAAGCACATAACAACACCATGCATAATGAACACCAAAATTTATGTGGAAACCCAAGAATGGAAAAACCACAGAGAATGCTAATTCTCAATTATAGAACATTGGTTAAGGTGACACTAGTTAAGGTGATTTTTACAAAGGATCATTGCCAAATTTCTCACTACAGGTAAGACTCACTACTAGTGGGATCACTGTTTGACTATTAAAGCCAAAGATAAAAAGGCTCACTACCAAAAGAGAAAGTCTCACTGCCAACAAAAAATGACTCACTGCCAGAAGAATGATGAAAGGGGATCCACCGTTGAAATAACTATCACCAAAAATGAGGCCAGATATAATCTTACTATCTGTTGCCTCTGGTTATATATTTTCACACAATGTGTGGATTTTTAGATTCACATTCACCACACTTAATTTCATTGAACAAAATCAACTTTTACTTATACCATTCCATGCCTTCATAATCGTCTAAGTTGACCAAACATAATTCCATTCCATGCTTCCATAAACACCTAAGTTGGTGAAACATAATTTGAATTAGGTCACCATAAAAACATTCCCATGGTGGAAAGAAATAAAACATGGACCATACATAACCTCCTCGCTCAAATCAACACACTACATATTAGCCATGATATTCAGAACCAAAGAGTAGAATATACACGTTACAATGCAAACAATGTTCTAGGGCATGTTAACTAATTTCCAGATTGGTCCGGACCCATAAGAGTGTATCTAATTATGTTGCAAACTAAAAGGGACCAGGACAAGAACAACCAAAGATAGATCATCACAACACAACATCCAGAGCACGCCAATCCGGATCACCAAAACATCAAACCCGAACCTTAATCAATCAACCAAGATATGCTAACATCAATGACAACCATTAATAACAATAATCAATAGCATCACATTCCAACACATATATATTTCATAGAGGAATTGTAGTTCAACAACTTGAGTTCACCCAACTCATATTTGATCAGCTAGTAATTGCATAATTAACCTATGTTTAAATCACCACTAACTCACAATGGTAGTAAATACTAAGAATTGAATAGCAACAGTGAATCTATAAGGTCTACTTCTACTATAAGGAGTGATTAAGAATCCAATTACAACGCCCCTCAAGGGCCACTTGCCAACATAGATAAACAAGAATTGGTCTAGGATGAAGGTAATCAAACATATCTTGAATAGATAATTACAATTGATGATTTTGTTTTAATCCAACCATACAAAAGTCACCATATGACATTCATAAGATTAAGGGGTGAAAGGTTAATGAAAAAATCCACCTATTGAATCTTTTTGGGCAATTCAACCTTCATACACTTGGTTGAATAACACAAGGAGTATAACCCTTAGGTTTAAAGACTACTCTACCTTAGTCACCCTCATAATCCTAAAACACAGAAATACGCTAACCTCAATGCTTTACACAATTCACCCTATGCCTCTAATTCATTTATTATAGAATATAAGAGTGGGTATGTAAACCTTTCTAGGGTATTCTTGCCCCAGATAGTTCCATCATCAACTACCACCCACTTAGGTGAAGTCAGAGGTCAGAAAAACCTCGATATGGATAAACACGGTTTTAAAGGAAAGTTTATACATAAAAAATTACATCATGCTTACACGACCATTTAATGCACACACTTAATATCTATTGCACTTCATGGCTGCAATTCTAGTCAAGTGAAAATTTTGATGGTCATCTCTGACCACAGGCTAATTTATAGCAATAAGATAACTCAAAGAATGAAATTTTCTCTCCTCCCGACCATATTGGCATCATGAAGCCTCGTGAGCTCTAGCCAAACCCTCGAGCAAGAAATATTTTAGCCCCATGATGATGAAATGGGGTCTTCCATTTAGATAATATAACATGGTATTTTAAAACAAGATTAATCTAAATGATTTTCAAATAGTGCCATAAGTGTGATACTAAAATTTCTTACTGAACAAAGTATTTCAAAACCCACTATTCTTGCCAATTATCATGTAACATAAACTTATATATATAATATATATATTAATGTTATTGGTGTTTGAAGACCAAGAATAATGTAGAAACCCAAGCTCTATTCATTTAGGGATGACATTAAAATCACCATAGAATGGATTATGAACAATGATTTTGTTTGAGATTAATGGAATGGTCGATGAAGGCCAAAATTCTAAACATAGTACCCAAACTCTCCTGGGTATGATTTGGGTATAAACAAAAACTCCTAAATATTACCACACTAAAACAATACACAAAAAATATAGCCATTGCCAAATACCTACGATAGGGTCCAACATGCAAATGCATTTATACATATGAAATACCAAGTGGGTATGCTTAAAACCAACTAAAGATAGACTCCCATACTTGCATAAATATCCTCCAAGGGCTTGACTTGGAGTCTTGAACTTTTTTTTTGCTCCACAATTCCTTTGTCTGCCATGAAACCCCATAAAGAATTCCATTTATACAATAAATTTGGAATGACAGTGTGATTTTTTGCGTTCCAATCTCCCTCGCTTAAAGAAATAAAATGCCATGAATCGCCCCTACTTTCTCTATTTCCTTTCACTTCCATTCTCTTTCTTTATCCATCATCCCTCTTCTCGCCTCTCTCAAACTTCCTTCCTCTCTTACAAAAATAACTTCAACCTCTTTTCTTCATCGACAAGCTTCCTTCTCTCGAGCCATACACATTTGACCAAATTCATCGCACCTTCAATTTTTTCTAGCATCCCACAATCTAGGCTTTGTTTTGCATTAAATGCCATCTTTTCATTTTCTCAATCACCTCTCTCTACATAGCCATCCTTTTTGCATTAATCCTTGTGTCCGTCGCTTTTATTCCTTTTTAAGAATGACGTATGGAGATGACATATTGGTTCTTATGCCCAAGATCCATTCACCTAGCCGTTGATACAATGTATCCTTTGAATGCAAGTTATCGATCTTCAAATTTACACCATGATCCAGTTGATCTCAATTACATGTCTAGGTTTAAATCACCACCATACAATTTGACCTACTTTAATTTAGGTCATAGGTATTCACCTTAAACTATGTTGTTGATCTTACTATTGACATATTTTATTGCACCCTTAAATGCACATGATTTTTATCCAATCAAAGAGATCTTATGTGTGCATCATGTTGAAATCCATGATTATTTTTGATGAATTTGGGTCTTTGAGGTTTTGAAACTCCTCAATTGTGTCTGATTAGGGTTCTAAATTGCATGTAGGGTTTAAACCCTCCTAAACCCTAGTGCTTTTTCCTTCTCAATTTTGTTTTCTTCGCTCATTGACCTTTTATACCCGGTCCCTGGTTAGCTAAGTTACAACTTATGTCTTAGGTGATCATTTTTTTATTGGCCTCTTTACCCATGACTTCCAGTCACAACCCCAGTTTAAATATTTGATTAAAAGTATTATGTTCGAGGGTCGAGAAATATTTTTTTCCCAAGCCTTATTTACCTAGGCACGACCCCCATTTTAAAACTACTTTGAGCATGAGTGAAAAATGCATCACTTAAGTGATTTCCCATTGCTAGCCTCAAGTGCATCACATATTGTCTTTCCCTCATTGGCTTTGTTTCAACAATGAGTGCTACACTAGTATTTCCTTCATATTGCTACCTCTTCACATCATGGATTGATAAATGCCTATTGAAAACAAAGTAGAGATGAGTGATGGACTATCTTTCTTTGCATTGAACCTTGCATTCGTATCACTAAATATCATCACCACTATTTTCATTCCCATGATATGTGATGGCTGATGGGAGAATATTCTTGCAAATACTCTTGTCATTAGAGGGACTCTTCACATCGTGTCTTTACATTTATTCAACGATTTCCTTTTCGAAATGAGTGATGAAGGGATGAGATTAAATAGAGAACATCCAATGGTTGAGGTGGAATCACGCCCTTGCTTCACATCATTGTTGTGAAGCAAGGCAGTGGAGTAGTTTGTGTGATGCACCATGATCGAACAACTAAGGGCCTAGATTTAAAGATGGTGATCAAACATCCATCGCTAGCTTCTAGTGCATCAAGATTATAAAAATAAGAGTTGAATACCTTTGTGTGATGGGCGATGGAAAAGTGTATGACATCAACGTGGAAAAGTGATAGTTTTCCACTGTCCCACGGTGATATGGTGGGTCTTGAGTTGAGCCTAGCGGGACAACGGGTAGGTGACAAGTGTCTTGGTGGGCCTGAGGTTTTGTTTTGCTTTGTATGGTTTCAATGGCTCATATTCAATGGAGAAGATCTAACATTCATCGTGAAGGTCCTTCAAATCGTGGTTTGGAAACATAAAGCATGGAGCCTTTCTACGATGGGTGATGAAGATATAAATAAGGGAATTTTTGAGGAGATAGGTGGATATCAATGGGACCTAAAATGTGGTCCCTTCGACATTTTGATGGATGGAAAGATCTCTTCATCGAAGAGAATGATGTATATCAGTGGGACCTATTTTTTTGTCCCTTCGACATCCCAATGGGATGGTGCTTCTTGTGATGTGTGATGGTGGTGATATGGTGGGTCCATGTTCAATTTACGATAGAGTGATAGTGCGACTTGCATCCTACGAAACAGGTGGCATATTTTCATTGTATCACTAGCCTCTAATGCATCATGGATTGATGCCTTGTTATCTTAAAGGAATGAGCGATGTATTGAAGGTATGTGATGGATGTTGATCTTGATTCTCTTACGATAAATGATCATGTTTTAAAGTTCATTTGGAGATATGATCTAAGTCATCCATCTCCAATCCAACAACCAACATTCAAACAAAAATGGTCAATTGCTCCCGTTCGCGGTAGATTTGTAGAAGTTATTGTTCAACGACATCCTTAGCTACCAAATCAAATCTAATCAACTATGAATTGAGTTTTCACACTTTTTCAACACTATATTGATTGTTGGTTAGTGCCATTACTCCTTAATGTGTTCCAGATGCTATATTGTCTCGTTAGGGTATGTTGGTTTGATATTTTTCTACTTATTTCATGAATCCCCATCATTGCATTCATATGAATCATCATTCTAGGCCTTTTTTGAGTTGTCAAAGCCTTTATGTCTAGTTACGTTGCTCTGTAATGGGAGCAATTTGGATTTTTAATTTGATTGAATTCATCTTCTTACAAACCCTTGTTAGGTTAAGGTTATGGTTTTGAATTCAATCCTCAGTTATGCCTAAAATATAAAGGTAATGGTTGTATCTTTTTGAAGGATTCTTCCTCTGGTTTCTCTAGGATTTTTCTTTTGTAGACTTGCAACTCTTGCATTCTGCCATTGTAAATGTTACTTCAAGTTGTATGTCAATAAAATTCAACTATTATCACCATTACCTCTTGCATGTTTGAGTAAAACTCATTTACCTTCATATTTGAGTGGATGATTTAGTTGTTTCTTTGACATATTATGCTATTCTAAAGTAGGAAGGAACAAACTCTAAATTCAGTGCATCGCCTTCTTTCACATTTCATGTCTATTTCTACCCTTTTCCCTTGTGATCTGTTAGAGTAGTTTAGCATTAGGACTTTCATGGACTAGGTTAGACCAGCACATTTGTACTTAGTTTGGAAAAGGAAGTCAAACTTCTCCAAAGACTTGACCTCATCTTGCAAGGTGCCACACCTTGAGGTTATTTCCATTGTGTCATTAGAACACTAGACTCTTGTTCAGTAGGGTGTAGTTTTATGTGACAATTTTTTTTGGCACGTCCGGTGGGACAAGCTTCTTTCCATTGAAGGATTTGGCGTTTTCTTCAATGCATCTTGCCTTTGGAGGTAAATCTTTAAACACCGTGGAAAATCCATTCAAAATCAGTTGGTTCAAGCAACCTAGTTCAATTTCATGCCATTAAATATTTGGTGTGCTCTTCAATATTTCAACCTTTGGAGGCATTCTTCAAGCATTTGACGACTCTTTAACTCTTTGGTATGTACCTAGAATCTCTAGTTAGGCACTCTCGTGCCCTTATTTTGTAATTTCTTAAATGTTTCCCATGCTTAATAATATCAATTTTTAGAGGAAACCATATGTACACTCTCCCATATCATGATAATGCTAGCTTTGCACCTCCTAATCAGCCATATCAGGCTAATTATGCCTCCCATTCCATTCCACAAAACCCTACTGTTGTGTGTTTTCAATCTTATCAAAATACATACCACCCACCCCACCCTACTTAGTCTTCTTGGATGCCTACACATTCATATCAACAACCCCAAGAGACTTATCACTTTGAAAATCAGCCTTGTTCCTCTCCTAGTCAACCTGAGAGTTTTGATAATTTAAGTGTAAGTGAATCCACAAGCATTTTTCTTGGTTTCAAAAGATAGTTGGGTGAGATTCGGGGACAATAAGAGGCTCCTTGTTCTTCCTTTCAACCCCAAAATGAGAGTGAAATAATTTCCATGGTGAAGGATATCTTTAAACAAATTGTTGAGCTACAAGAGCAACAAGAATTTGACTTACAACATGGAGAGTGGGAAAATCAAACCTATTAAGGGAAAAAAGAAGTTTATTTCCCACGTCATGATTAGTTTGTTCATCAAGCTCATTATGCTCAACAACCAAATTTTGAAGCTCAGTGGAGGTATGAGCACTAGTTGGAGGCTCAAAGAAGACAAAAACAAGAAGAGTGTACAACAAGAGATCTTATGGCTAGGCAAGAAAAAATCAAACTTGCCCTTGCTCTAGCACAAGTTCCCAAGACTTAGGTAGCCCCTTGTGTGCCTAATTTCAAACAAGCACCTCCAATATTTCCAAAACAGCCTACCAAGGAGGAGGTAAGAAAGCATTAATTCCCAAGTTTCAAGAAACCTAGCAAGCCTCTTGAAACTTCTATTAGCCCTCCTTTTGTTCCAGAATAACCTATTGTCTAAGAGGTTTGCAAGGAATTTTTTTTTAGTTTCAAGAATCCCAATCAAACCCTTGAAAATCCCATTCAACCTCTTGTGCCATCAAGAGGATCTTCTATGTTGGAACTTCTAAGTTTTGCAAGCCTCCATTCTTTTCAAGAACCTATTCTTGAGGAGGTTGTTGTTGTGGAGCCTTCATATGCTCAAGACAATGAGTTTCTTGGTTTGTTCAAAGAAAGGATTGAAGATGAAACAATGTTGCAGCAACAAGACACTAAAAAGGTAGAAAAAAATGATGCAATAAAGGAATTATCCCTCTTATTTGATGCCCTTCCTTGTTTTGTTGAAGAGGAAGAGGAGAGATCAACTATACCTATATTAGTTGAAGCCTCTGAACAACTTGGTTTGGGCTTGATGGTTAAAGATAACTCCATGGTTTTGGAGTAGCAGCAGTAGACATGTTTATCCCCTACTATGGTGGATGAAGATCCCTAATCTATTGAGGTTTGTAGTTCTAAGGTGGAAGACTTCTTTTGTGATAATTTAGATACTTTTTGTTTAAGCTTGGATGCCAATCTTTCAACCCAAAAGAGCATCTTTGTGGGAAGCAGTATAAGAATGTGGAAACAAAGTCGGACATGGCAACCATTTCATTCCAATAGTCTATTTTTGTTGTAGCTTGTTGCCAAGAAGAGATTAAAACAAAGGGAAAAATTAAAGAATTCAGTTCTTCACCTAAGGTGTCTCAAAAATCTAAGGTATGTGTTGATGAAGTGTGCATCAATACAAGTAATCATGAGGTTTGTTGGTTTTCTACTACCCTTGAATGCAATGTTGAATATGATGTCTTCATTCAAGATGAAGATGTGAAATTTAGAATTAGGGATAATGTGACTGAGTTAGAGTACTTCACATGGAGCCAACACATTGAAAAATCCACCATTGAGCAACCACACATTTTTTTTGAGAGTGATGCTCCTACTACTTAGTTTGATAGTATTCCTGAGCTTCAAAGATTTTCTTTTGAGATGCATAAAGAAGAGATTCCTTGTGTAGATCAAAAATCATATTTGGCATATTTTACATCACCATGTGAGTTGGAAACTTTTTCTTTTTATTTCAGTTCATGCATTGAAGAGGTCAGCGATGATGACATTGGCCTATCCTTTTGTGAGAGGAGTTTTCTTCCCTCTACAAAAGGTTTTTTCTTGGATGTTGGCCTATCTTCAGAAAAGTTCACCCTTGCTACTATATGTTCACTTGAGGCACCAATGCTAGATGAATCTAACACTTGCATTATATGGTTCCCCTGTAATGGTGAGGTTTACAGCGAGGTGATCCTTCACTTTGAAAGCATCTTGTGCAGTTCCATGCATGTTGATAGTAGTTTTCAGTGGTTGCAAATGAGTGAGGTCTACAACTATGGTTTGAGGTAGAACGACTCCTTTAAAAGGTTCATCTTTGACAGAGGAAAATTCCATTCTTTTGGTTCTTGTTTATTTCATGTACATATTATAAATTTATTGCTTTCCATGAAGTGCCTTTGCACACCCTGCATTCTCCTTAAGGGAATATATGTTCTAGTTTCCATGCTTTTCTATAAGTGTAGGTGTGCACATGTTTTTGTTTTTTTCCCTTGGAAGGCCCAACCATTGAGGTTTTTCCCTCATGACCCCATACCCAATGGAATGACAAGTCCTTTGGATTCCATTATTAGTGGGTAATCATCCCACAAAAATTGCCAAAATATTTACATATTTTATGCCACCCTTGGATGCACATCATTTATATCCGATCAGAGAGATCCTATGTGTTCATCTTGTTGAAATTCGTGATGATTTTTTATGAATCTGGGTCTCTGAGGTTTTGAAAATCTTCAATTGTGTTTGATTAGGGTTCTAAATTTCATGTAGGGTTTAAACCCTCCTAAAACCCTAGTGCTTTTTCCTTGTCACTTTTGTTCTATTTGCTCATTGACCTTTTGTACCCGATCCCCGATTGGCTAAGTTACAACTTATGTCTTAAGTGATCATGTTTTTATCGACCTCTTTACTTGTGTCTTCCGATCACAACCCCAATTTAAATATTTGATTAAAATTCTTATGTTCAAGGGATGAGAAATAATTTGTTCAAGGGATGAGAAATATTTTTTTCCCAAGTCTTATTTACCTTGGTGTGGCCCTCTTTTTAAAATTACTTTGAGCACGTACACAAAATGTATCACTTAAGTGATTTCCCATCTCTACCCTCAAGTGTATCACATATTGTCTTTCCCTCATTGGGTTTGTTTCAACAATGATTGATGCACTAGTATTTCCTTCATATCACTAGCTCTCTTCACATTGTGGATTGATAAATGTCTATTGAAAAAAAAGTAGTGATGAGCGATGGATTATCTTTCTTTGTATCGCGCCTTGCCTTTGTATCGCTACAAGCTCATCACCGCTAATTTCATTCCCATGATATGTGATGGCCAATGGGAGAATATTCTCACCATCAGAGGGACTCTTCACATCACATGTTTAAATTTTATCAGTGGGTTCCTTTCCATGATGAGCGATGAAGTGGTGAGATTAAACAAAGAACATCCAATGACTGAGGTGGAATCACACCCTTGCTTCACATCACTGTTGTGAACCAAGATGGTGGATTGGGTTGCGTGATGCGCGATGATCAAGCGACTAAGGGCCTAGATTTAAAGATGGTGATCAGATAACCATCGCTAGCTTCTAGTGCATTGTAGTTATAAACATAAGACTTGAAGACATTTGCGTGATGGGCAATGAAAAAGTGTATGAAATTAGCATGGACAAGTGGAAATTTCCCGATGTCCTGCAGTGAGATGGTGGGTCTTGAGTTGAGCCTAGCGGGACAATGGGTAGGTGACAAGTGTCTTGGTGGGCTTGAGGTTTTGTTTTGATTTGTATGGTTTCAATGGCTCAGATCCAATGGAGAAGATCTAACGGTCATTGCGAAGGTTCTTCACATCACTTTTTGGAAACATAAAGCATGGAGCCTTTCTACGATGGGCAATGAAGATATAAATAAGGGAATTTTTGAGGAGACAGGTGGATATCGGTAGGACCTAAAATGTGGTCCCTTCGACATTTCGATGGATGAAAAGATCCCTTCATCAGAGAGAATGATGTATATCGGTGGGAATTTTTTGTTTTCCCTTCGACATCCCGATGGGATGGTGCTTCTTGTGATGTGCAATGGCAGTGATATGGTGAGTCCAAGTTTGTTGTGTGATGGAGCAATAGTGTGACATGAATCCTAAGCAACATGTGGCATATTTTCATTGCATCACCGACCTCCAATACATTGTGAGGTACACAATGGCCATCGATCTTGATTCTCCTGCAATCAATGACCACATTTTAAAGTTCATTTGGAGATCTGATCTCAGTCGTCCATCTCCAAACCAATGACCAACATTCAAACAAAAATAGTCAATTGCTCTTATTCATGGCAGATTTGCAGAAGTTATTGTTCAGTGACATCCTTAGCTAGTGAATCAAATTTGATAAACCATGGATCGAGTTTTCACACTTTTTCAACACTGTATTGATTTTTGGTTAGTGCCATTACTCCTTAAGGTGTTGTAGATGCTATATTCTCTCATCAAGGTATGTTGGTTTGATATTTTTCTACGGATTTCATGAATCCCCATCCTTGCATTCATATGAGTCATCATTCTAGGGCTTGTTCAAGTTGTCAAAGCCTTTATGGCTAGTTACATTGCTCTGTAATGGGAGAAATTCAAATTTTTAATCTGATCAAATTCATCTTCTTGCAAATCCTAGTTAGGTTAGGGTTAGGGTTTTGAATTCAGTCCTCAGTTATACCTGAACTATAAAAGCAATGGTTGTATCTTTTTGAAGGATTCTTCCTCTAGATTCTTTTGGATTTTTCTTATGTAGACCTGCAACTATTGCATTCTATCATTGTAAAGGTTACTTCAAGCTTTAGGTCAATAAAATTCAACTATTATCACCATTACCTCTTGCATGTTTGAGTAAAATTCATTTACCTTCATATTTGTGTGGGTGTTTTAGTTGTTTCTTTGACATACTATGTTGTTCTGAAGTAGGAAGGAACAAACTCTAAATTCAGTGCATCAACTTCTTTCACATTTCATTTCTCTTTCTACCCTTTTCCCCTTGTAATCTGTTATAGTAGGTTAGCATTAGGACTTTCATGTGTTGGGTTAGACCAACACATTTTCACTTAGTTTGGAAAAGGAAGCCGACCTTCTTTGGAGACTTGACCTCATCTTGCAAGGTCCCACACCTTGAGTTCATTTCTATTGTGTCATTAGAACACTAAACTCTTGTTTAGTAGGGTGCAGTTTTATGTGACAACACTTACCTTTATGCTCACATCACCCTAATAGAATGATTCACAAAAATAATGTGAATCAGTTTCTCAATCCTTTCTTGCCACATGTCGCTCACCTGGATCACCGCATTGGTCAACCCAGGTCAACGTAAGAATATGTGGGAAGGTGGGATTAATCCTTCAAACATTTATGAACTTAAGCTTATCAACCTTTTGGGCTTGGGTGTTGGGTATCCTCCCTACCTCATGCTCACCGTGCATAGAAAGACCTTAGAAGTGAGACCAAAAACCTAACCTCAAAGCTCCTTACACCTGTCGAGGTTTGGCCTTCGGCCTTACCCTCTAACTTCTACCTTATGATTGGCATGCTTTGAAGGCCTCAAGAAACAATACCGAATCGTGATGTCTAACCCTCTTTATACCCGTCAAAGTTTGGCCACTAGCCTTACCCTTTATTTTTCTTCTTGTGCACCATCACAAGTGCATACTTTAACCTTCTAAACACTGAATCATGAAACTCCGAACAAATTTTTTAGTTGTCAAAGGTTGGGGATCGCTACTCCCTCTTACCTTATTCTAGAAGTACAAAGTAGAACTTATCAAGCAGGCTCGAACACACATTTGAAGCTCTTCTCGACTATCGAGGTTTTTCCATCAACCTTACCCCTTACCATTAACTTCCCTTTGATAAGGAATAAGCCTTCTTACCAATCTATGACACTCGAACACTTCACTCGCAAACTCTACCCTTTTGAGTGTCAGCCTTCGGGCTTTCTTCATAGTAACTGCTTGCCTTGCCAAACCATTAAGGCATAAACCACAAGGTAAACCCATGATGCCAAAAATGTTTTGGGGGTCAAGGTTTCTCCATACCTCTTTCATCATTTATCAATTTTGGTAAGTCAAGGCATAAGCCTTATTGTTGAAGTCCGATGTCCGAAACCTTTTCGAACTTAGCACACTCTTCCTTCCTTTGCTTGAGGGATTCAGTATGAGGCATGGATAAAACCCGATGTCCGACGCCCTTTCGAGCTTGACTCCAACTTACTTCGTACTTAAAATTACATCAAGGTGTAAGCCTTAGGTTCGATCTCCGATGCGCGATAGGAAACTTAACCTCACTTTCCCTAGCCATTTTGGACTAACTCAAACCTTCTTCAGAATTTGAGCCATTTGGTATAAGGTATGAACGACGCCCGAAGTTTGATACCTTTTAGCAGAGAGTAAGCCTCAAGCCTGAAGCTCAGTCAGACTTAGCCGAAAAATGACTAACTCTTTCCTCTTTAGAAAACGATACAGGTAAGCCCAAGGTCCAAAGTCTGAACTTTTGGAACTGTCCAAGGATTTCTGTAATGACACCCTAAGGCCAATGAATCCTTCTTCCTAACAACCCTATGAAATCCTTTTGGCCTCAAACAACATCTCTTCATTTGATATCACTTAAATCTCCTACTGACCTCAATGAGGTGCCTTTTTCAACCAAAATCAACTCATTTCTAGTAGCCTCTCCTCTAACATCCAATAGATGCCCTTGTGACAACAATAACAAACATATTGCCAAAACATTAATCTAACTATAGTTGGGTTCAATTATCCTTATCATATTAACTCTTTATTAGCATCTCCCAACCATCAGTATGGTATGATGTTCTAATCTAAGGGTAGATCATAATTCCATGATAAGGCACAACTCAAAAGCAGAGAAGACTCTAAGACTGAAAATCTATCCTTATTTGCTTACTATATTGATCTCACTTAGTTAAGCAGTACCATAGGGATCGAATATGCACTTGCTATATTTACTAAAACCTCTAAGGCTCCTTTAGTGACTTTAGTCATCATACTTGATATAAGGAACCTCAAGTAAATACTATAGGATACATTCATAAACAACATGAATCAAATGATAAGAAAGGAGCTTTATTACTAGGGAACCTTAGCAACCCCATATAGCATGAAAAAATATAGTATCTATCAATGTAGATTTAGTCACATACCTTATTAGAAGCATTCACATAAGAATTTTATTAATCTACTCTTAGATTCAAATGATTAAAAGTACATAGGAACTCAAACACCGCTAGGTCCTATATCATCTAAATGATGCACCCTAAGTCTACACATCATAGTAGCATAAGTTTAGAATAAAAGGGATATGATAGTAATATAAAGGGATGGGCCTTAATATTGGAAAAGAGGTCACCAAGCTAAGTTACTTCAAAAAACTTGTAAGAAAATAGAGATAATAAAATGTTTTGGTGGTTGTTTAAGAGATTGCCTTAGTCAAACCCCTACTTTGGTATTTCTAACTCCAAAATAGCCAAGATAAATAGATAAAAAAATAATGTGTTAGGGAATGGTCAAAGTTGTTAATGTGAAATAATAGAACTAAAATGAAAGAGAACATGTGTGATAATCCCAAGGTTTTTAGGGGCACAATTAGAAGAAATACATCTAATATTAATGAGAAACAAGAACAATATCACCTAAAAATGCTTAAGGAAGCCAAGAGGATGAGAGAACTAAAAGATCATTTTGAAATAACATTATAGAGAGGTGTAGAATACAAGAGAGCTATGAGAGAGCTTGAGAGTGCAAGAGAGATCCAAAAAATTAAAAGATAAATTCAAAAAGGAGACAAGAGGAAGATTATAATTATGAATCGTTTAGATTTGTTTTCACTAACTTGTAAAAATGACAAGTGGAAAAACACTAAAAAAGGACCACCAATGAAAAAATATTGCAAGAGTGTAGTGTGACATGTGCACCTTTGTGCAATGTATTGGTGACCAGACAATTTAAGCTCAAAAATAATGAGATACTAAAAAACATAAGGGTGGCACAAAGGCAACATGAAAAAGTGACCACTAGAAATAAGAACTAAGCTCCTTGAGAAGGAAAAAGGATAATGCGAAACATAAGGGTTGACCTATGAGAACATATCCATTAGAAACATATCTAAAATCCTATAAAGGTATTTTAAAATATTGTTAGTCTAAATAAAAAATAGAGATGAATTCAACAAATGAGAGAGTAAGAGTGCAAAATCATAGAGTTTATATCTGTGTAATAGAAAGATAGTTCATCTTTCTAGAGTTGATCTACGAGCATACTCAAACTTAGATAGAACACATGTATTATAGATAATCTAAGCCATTACAAATATATGGAGTGTTTGGAATCATATTTTTGATAACTTTTTTGCTTGAGTCCCTTCAATTTTGTGTGTCTTGGTCATTTGTGACCCATTGTTTATAATCGATATGAGAGATCTTAACTAGGATCTTATTTTCAAGACTTTTATTTTATTTTCCCCATTATACTTTAGTCATTCATCTAAGTTGTCTAAATCCAAAATTGGTTGAGTATAATATTTTTCCTTTGGTTTCCTTGCGGGCTTCAAGGGACTTCAAACCTCAGATTCTAATTTCACATTTCCTTTTTCCTCCTACTTTCCCCTTTTAGATATATTCATTACAGTTCCTTGGTGGCCCCTATGTAGTAATATGAACCTACAAATTTATATTCCAGGTCTACATTTTCTTCCAAGGTCTTCTCTTTTTATATTTTATGTTGATCCTTTATAGACCTTTGCCATTGATTAGAACCTATGAACCTTTGGGTTCATATTCCAATTCCCTCTATTCTCCCAATCATAAAAGTATTTAGTAGACATCAAACTTTGATTTGGATCTAGAACCCTAAGGTTCTAGTTATAATTTCCCACTCATTCTCAATGCTCATCGATCTTATGTTGAATTTGAAGCTCCCATTCTAGCTCAAATATTTGGCCCAACATGTGAAGTCTAAGGTTCCAAGTTCCTCTTGGAACCCAAACCTATAAAGTAAAGAATGAGGAAAATTATTATGTGTGTTGGTGCTTTGTGGTTGTTTCAAAACTTCATTGAGTTCTAGATGGATACATGAATTTCTTGACATGGTTGAAGTTCCCACTGAGCATGAAGTTCTCAACATCTTTGAGGTTCCTAATGAGTGTATAATTCTTGATAGGCATCTAAGTATCGACATGCACTATATTTTTTATAAATAATGAAGTTTTAATATGGTTTCTCGTAATGCTAAAGTTCCTAATAGGGTTCTAAACACCAAAAGAGATGAAGAGTTCTAGGTGGATGGTTAACCTTTGATATTGGGAAGAAGATAAATAAAGGTCATCATAATTTTCTAAGGGACTAGGAACTAGGAACCTTCACTAAGGTTTTGAGTTCCCAATCTACCTTCAACAAAGTGATAAAGGGGTGAGTAATGAAGAATAAGTGGGAGTGTGTTATGTTGGAAATAGTTTGTGGCAGTTCTCAAACCACCTTTGGGGCCTAACATAGTTTTGGGTCTCGCTCACATAATCAACAGCTTCTCAGAAGCTGATATTTAAGTAGGGTGGAATATGATAGGCTAAATCTCTAAAGTATATATCAATACCAAAGATATCTAATAATAATATATGTTTTCTAAATGGGTTTTGAGCACCAAATCATGGATAACTTTAAGAACCCCCCCTTAGAAAATGTGTAAAATCTTGGCGAATCTTGTATACTTCCCCAAAAAATATTAATGTAATTGGCGATTTTTTTCATTTTTTGGAAAAAATAAAATCTCAATTGTCGAATCTTTTGTAATCGCTAGACGTCTATGGAAAATAATAGTGAATTATAATTTTCTTAAAACTAGTAAACTATTTTCATTGGAAATTTAAACATATTTTCAAACCAATAAAATATTTTCATTGGTGAATTAAACCCAATTTCAAACCAATAAAATAATTCTATTGAAAAATTAAACTTGTACTCAAACAAATAAAATATTTTTGTTGGAAATTAAAACATGTTTTCAAACCAAAAAAATATTTTCTTGGTGAATTAAACCTATTTTCAAATGAATAAAAAACATTGGTAAATTAAACATAATTTCAAACCAATAAAAAAATTCATTGGTGAAATAAACTAGTATGCATATAAAAAACCATAGCATGGATGGTGAAAATATCAAATGCTACATATTGTTCTATTCTGGGACAAATTTTCCACACATCCAAATTCCTTCATAAAGTTTCCAGAATGGGGACAAGTGTCAACATATTTATGATGTCTGAAGCCAGATGTCAGTGAAAATTAATATAATCAATGATCGTTTGATGAATTTTCAATTGACAATTGTAGTTGCACTCCAGAAGAAAATGTCTAAAGCACTAGAATTGCAAATTAAAACATCTGGAATAACAATAGAACCGTTATATTTCCAAATATCAATGGTTGACATTTTATTACTTATTAAATCACTTAAATTCATGACACCAAAAATAATGTTTTATCATTGACTAGCTACCGACAATTGAAAGTTGCTTAAGTTATGACTTAACCCTTTGGTGTCATCGTGGTGATCGACCCCTCAACCTAGGTGATTACCGATTCCCTAGAGTATGAAAGACTTTAATATCTCCTAAGTTCGGTGACAAATATTTTCTCATGAAAATTAATGGTCCTGTTGATGGTGAAAATGACACAAACAATGTTAAACAAAATATTTCTACTCTATTTCTCCTGAAAATGAAAGACAACATATAGTAGCCTAACTCCCAAGGTCTTGCTAGTTGCTTCTCAACTATCTGGTGTCACTCAATTGGTCCATGCAACTGTAATGTTCAAGGGCCCTTTGTTGGTAATAAGGAATGTAAGAAACACGGATTCATCAATCTATACTTCACAACAAGGGGGTTTAAATAAACATAAAAAAAAAGATAGATCAAGGCATACATTAGTGAAACATGAATAAAAATTATCTAATATACAGACATATACTTTCAACAATGAATGTTTCTCCAATAGATTAAGAAAACCATAACATGATGCAATTTACAGAACAATCCATACTATTGCATGCATCTATGGTGCTTAGTTTAACCATTTCAATCACACATCATAATACTTTTAAGATTCAAAAAAAAAGAACAAACTCTCATTCGTTGCTAAAATCATAGATCAATAGACATTCAACAATTCAATCCATAGATAATTTAATGAAATAACCTTTTAAAATATGGTTCCTTCTATTGATTCTTATCAAATAAGAAAAATTTATGCTTCAACAAACACATTGGCATACAAAAAAACTATGATTCATTAACCTCATCCAGTAAAACTCAATTCCAACATAATATTGTGTAAAAACTCATATTTGTATTCAACTGTAACTAATAATAACAAAGTATCTTTGCAAAGCTATGAAATTCCTAACTCCTACTATCAAGTGGCCAATTAGCTGACCCTTACAATATGGTACCCCAAAATTATATATAGATGTACAAAGCATAAAATCCTCTCAATCAAAATTGAGATCCACAATTTTAGGAACTGAAACTTTCTTAGAAACTCATACCAGTTGATCTCCAGTTCCAACATTGATCATCTTGTAAAACGAGAGAGAATAAAAAGAAAATTCATGTGCCCAAAAGACTGCCACTCATCCTTGCGTAGTTTGCTCCAAAGTGTATTCATCATAATTGGAGAAAACTTGTTAAAGAATATCTATATCCAGCCCATCAATCCAGTTGTCCTTAAATTTGATTCTCTTTAACTCCGCAACAAAAAACTTTTTGATGTCCCTCAATTTTTTCAATTCCCTTCTTGCAGCCTTTACTTCTTCCCTGATATTTATCAATCTATCTAATAGTAGATCTTCTCCATCATCTTTTTCTTGAAATGTACTATCCCATTTCTCTTTTAACTAACTTAGAGGTAGACCCTCCTTAACCAGTATACCAACCTTAACTAGAATAGCTACAAAAGCTTCTAGTTCATCAAGTCAAATCCTTACTAGCATCTTGAGCTTCATTCCTATGCTTATATATAAAATCAAATCTAAGCTGGATTATACTAGAGGCCTTTTCCAAGAAATCTACATTGTCTTCCTCAAGGATTGACTGCTCAAGAAGAGTGGACCTTGGCAATTTATTGATATCTTTTATCTTTTGGACATATCCCCTATATTCCTCCTCCCGTTGTTCCAATGTTTCAACATGGTGCTTCATTTCCTCTATTAACTCTAATGCTTCCTCATGGATCTAAAAACTGCTTTCTAGCATCTCACCTACCTCCAAACGCAAATAAATAGGTTAGCCCTCTGATGTAATTCCATGTGTAATTATCTCCCTTTCGATCGAATCACATGCCTAAATGCTCCACTACAGCTCTGGTTCACCCTTAATCTTTTAAACAATGCTGATAACATCAATTAATCCATAATTAAGGTTAAAATTGTAGGTTCATACGTGCATGACACCCATAATCAATGCCATAAATGCGGCAGATCGGAGTTGGAACTACAGAGGGAACTGGCACATTACTACTGTGTGGCTTCAGTAAAGTCAAACAAAAAAATGGCGGGAGCGAAATCAGAGGGGGAACTGATTTAGAAACTTTGTCCAAGTTTGAATCTGGTTCCCATTTTGGCTCCAGTTTCGACAACAAAGAAGAAAGCGAAACAAAAGTCAAAATAAAATCACAAAGACCAAGATGAGAAAACCCAACACAAAATCCTAAGTCTAAACAAAAAGACCAAAAGGCAGAGGCAGAATGAACCTTTATTTCAAAACCATAAATAATTTCACACTTAGCTTCCACTCCGGCTCCGGCTCTGACAAAGACAAAACTAAAAGACCACAAAAAGATCGTCGGGACCAGGATCAAAATGAAATCTTTGAAACAAGTTTCAAAACCCGATTTAGTTCCGGTTCCGATTCCGGTAGAACAAACAAAAGACAAAAAAAGTGTTGGAAAATAATAACTCCAAACTTTGTTTGAAAAACAACCAAGGACAAAAACAAAAAGGGGGACCCATTTTGACCAAGGAAAAAGATGGGGTGGTTATGCAAGGAATAAGAAATGGTGACTTGGTTGGGAAAATGGTTTACCCATTTTAAAGACACCCAAAACAAATTATGTCACCCCAAAACCACTTGGCTTATGAAGCATGTTAACTTGAATAAGATCAGATATATAGGATAAGATTGAGCTAGAATCTCATATGTATGTGCTCATGAACATTTTTGAATCTGAGTGTGTGCATATATTGTGCATCATTCTTTATAAATACTTTCTCTACTCTTGAACAACTATACCTAAGATTCAAGCTACATAGGTTGAGTCATTTAACTATTGTGCAATGGAATCCTGGGTATTGTTCTGCTGCTAGACAGGCGTCCATAGCCCCGACAAAGATACCTCTAGTTCTCTCAAATAATTTCTCTACTGCCAGATAGGCATCCATAGCCTCGATAGAGATACTTGATTCACCCATTTGATATTGAGCTTGTCTTTTCTTTCTTTCTTTTCTCTTTTTTTAACTTAAACTTCACTTGTACAAATCTTTTATGAACTTTCCTCAATACTCCGATACAATTGGTCTGAAATGTGGGTTGAGAACTATAATAGATTTCATGATAGTCTTGGAATCAGATTTTTCACTTGAATCAAAAGGTAAAGCCACACTAAAACAGATAGGTATTTACTTAGGCATATGTTATCTATTTTGGTGACATTTTTTTTTATCATAATTCATGAGATATTCACAGTTTATCTTCTACCCCTAATAACTTTTCAAACCGACATTAGAATAGTCATAAAACATGAGTTTCAGAATGAAATCCTTTTCAAAGATGCTGATGAAAATACCTAAACCAATTTCTCTCCTAGTGCCTATAGCATACTTTGAATACCAACCCCCTGTCTTGAGATGGACAAAAATGAAGATCCCCAATGAAAAAAGACAAAACAAAACAAACAAAGACAAAGAAAAGAACAAACAAAAACAAAACTTAATTATATATGATACAGTATAATACATTCTTTTAAAACATCAGACCTTTCATGAACCAAAATAGTGCTTGAGAAACTAACCATTAATTGGCAATGGAACAGGCTCTCTTGTTAAGGTACTTAAATGAAAAGCATTCTCGCCTAGTATCTCAACCACTTGATACAGACCTAGCCAAAGTCTATAAATTTTTGGTGATCTCCCTTCTTCTCTCTAGCTTTATCCCATAGTAGTACAAGATCTGATATCCTAAAGGATTTTACCTTGGCCCTTTTGTCAAACGAGCGTTTGACAACAGCCTGATACTTAGAGAATTGTTGCAAAGCAACATCTCTTTGTTCCCCCATGTTATGAAAATTAAGTAATATGACCTTGATCCTATCATCCTTGGTATAAAATTCCTGCATAAACTTAAGAACAGGTATTCAAATGGATCAGGAAGACTGGGTCTTGGCCATAAACTAACTTGAAAGGCGAATTTCCTAGAGCCGCTTTGATTCGGGTTCGATCTGCCCATAGGGAAAATCTCAACTAGGTGTGCCAATCCTTAGGATTGTTTTCTAACAACTTTCTTATTACTTCCAACATGTTTTTATTAGTGGACTCAACCACTCCATTTCCCTGAGGGTAGTAATTGGATGAATACTTCAAAATAATTTTATGTTCATAAGCCCATTGAATGAATTCAGCTGAAGAAAAAGCAGGGCCATTATCACATACCAGGGTAAATGGAACTCCAAACCTAGTGGTGATGTTCTCAGTCAAAAAATTGATAACCACCTCCGTGGTGCTATTTTTGCAGTGCTGGGCCTCGGTCCAGTGCGTACAGTAGTCAGTTGCGGTCAAGATGAACTTGTGACCTGTAGAAGAATTGGGATTAATGACACCTGCAAAGTCCAGTGCCCATTGAGAAAATGACCTTACCTCATACACTAGTTGCAAAGGCATTGTCGAATTTCTTTCCCTGGGTGCATAATTTTGACATACATGACACGTTCTAACATGTTGGTGTGCATCCCGAAATACATAAGGCCAATAATAGCATGATCTAAGAATCTGATGAGCCAAAGCATCCGCAGATCCATGCCCTGTACCATGTCTTCCATGAAACTCCGAAATGGAATGTTTTGCCTCTTGTTGATCCAAATAGCGTAGGTAAATCCCTCAAAAATTATTTCTATAGATGGATCCCCCTTTAAGCATGTAGTGAGCACTCTTCATCCTCAATGCTATCCTCTGAGTAGCATTCATTCCTTTTGGGCATCTGTTATTGAGGAGGAAGAAGATCAAGTCCGTGTACCAGGGATCCTTAGTAAATGACTAGACAGTGTACTGCTAATAAGTGATATTCTTATCCACATCTGCCATCACCTTTGATAAACCCTACCCTTAGACGAGTTTCATCTAATGAATCTCTAAGTCAAACTCTTGTAGAATAGCCATCCACTTTCCTCTTCGCTCTCCCAATTCACTTTGCATCAGGAGAGACTTCACAGCTAGATTAGGGACTATGGCCACTACCTAACTTCGAAGGATGTAGTGCCTGAACTTCTTTACCGCTCAAACCAATGCAAAGGCTTGTTTCTCTAGGGGCGGGTATCTAACTTCCACATTCTTAAAAGGAGAGCTCATGAAGGCAATAGGTCTTTCCTCTCCCTCACCTCTTCGTTGTGTTAAGAAAACTACACATGAATGGTCAGACATGAAAGAATAGATATATAAAGGCCTTAAATAATATGGGCTAGTCAAATTAGGTGCCTCAAATATTGACTATTTGATCTGTGAGAAAGAAGATTTAGCCTCATTGCCCCATTCTATTTTCGCTTCTTTCTTCATCATTTCATTGAGGGGTTTGACAATTTCTGCAAACCCTATTATAAATTTTCTAACAAAATTGATCCTTCTGAAGAAGGATCTCATTTCTTTCTTGCTGCCTGGCATTGTTAGTTTCAAGATAGCCTCCACTCTATCCAGATATATTGATATCCCTTCTTCTGATATGATGTGACCTAAGAGTATCCCTTCAAATACTCCAAACACACTTTTTTGGATAGAGGGAGACACCATAGCTTATACATTTATTGAGAACCTTTTCTAGATCTATAGCATGGTCGTCTCGATTCTTAGAGAAGATGGTTAAATCATCCACATAAATAATTATACACTTTCCTATCAAATCTTTGAAGGCTACATCCATTTCCCGTTGAAAGGTTGCTCCAACATTGATAAGACCGAACGACATCCTCTGATAGGAAAATGTGCCCCATTTGGTGGTGAAAGCGATCTCCATTATGTCCTCATGACTGACAAGGACCTGATTATACCTAGAATAACCATCTAAGAATGAAATCATCTGGGACACATTAACCTTTTGTAGCACTTCATCAAGAGAAGGTAGTGGATAATTATATTTCTCAGAGGCTTTATTTAGATTCCTGAAATCAACACATAGTCTGATTTCACCGTTTTTCTTGTGTACATGAACTAAATTGTCCACCCACATAGAATGTCTAATAGGAAAGATTATTCTTGTAGATAGGAGATTCTGTACCTCCTTTTGGATTAGGGGCTCAATCAAAGCATTGATCGGGTGTTGTTTCTGATGGAAGGGCTTGGCTTCTGGCTTTAGAGGTATAGTATGAGTGATCACCAAAGTGTCAAAGGTCTTTAAGTCATCATACCCCCAAGCAAATGCTGCAATGTTTTGCTCAAAAACTTTGACTATCTTGTCCTTAATTTCTTGAGGACAAGTCTTCCCTACAAGAACATTTCTTTCAAGGCCCGAGTGAGTCAAATTGATAGATTCATATTTCCCTCCTTCACTCTCCGTGGGCACCCTCTGTCGAGCCCATGGGTCAGAATCAAATATTCTCTCTAAAGCTACCATCCCTTTTGGAATGCTATTGCTCTTTAGTTCCAATATCCCTTCAGCACCACTATTCTTCGGATCCTAGTCTCCCTGATCTCTTCCAGATTCATCTATTATCTGCCCTTCAAAGACATCTGAACTTGCCAGAAAGGCCAATATATGTTGATCATCATCGAATACCTAAATTTTTTGGACATTATCGGGGACAGCTGGGACTGAGATTAATTCAATTGAAAATATATTTAGATTACAGTCTTGCATGGGTTCTAAGGTGCTAGCAGCAACGACAAGGGCATCTGCAATTTGATTAGCTTCTCTAGGGATCAGAGTAATCCCAAAAGCATCAATGTCTTCAATTAAGTTCCAAACTCTGTTTTTGTACACAACCAATCTTTTGTTATGACATGTATACTGGCTACATACCTATTTAACAATTACTTCAGAATCCCCCATGACCATGAGAGCACTGACCTTCTTATGATGAGTGAACATAAGTCTGTGAGTGAGTGCTTCATACTCAGCCACGTTGTTTGTGCAACCAAAGTGCAACTTGTAAGACACAAAGTAAGTTTTCCCTTTCGGGTTGGTTAGTTCGATCGCTGCTCCACTTCCTACCTTGGATTTGGAGCCATCAAATTTAAGACTCCACAATTGGTCTTTAGCTAGGAGCTCTTTCTTTTTAGGGATGATAGGGGATGACTTACTTGGGATATGTGGTGGCTCAGACTTTTGCTCATCATCAGAAATTGACTTGGGACAAGGCTCACTTGAAGACTTTTCTATATTCACAGCTTGCTCAAGAATTACTTCCTGGACAACTTCTTGGATCAAATTACAATCTAGTTCATTTTTTATTAATGCCTTGGGCATTGGTAGAGTATTTGGGGTAGGTGTATTGGAAAAGAACTGAGACACCTCAATTTCTTCTTGAATGTTGGAGCATAAAACCTAAGCCTGATCAAACCGTGAGGAATCTTCCTCTTGAGAAAGGGTAGTCCTAGTGAGAATGGTAGCATCCTTAACTTTAAAAGAAAACTCATTTATGGGTGTTTGGGGTTTTTCTTAACATATTTGTTGAGGCTGGCCTATATGATTTAAGATATCTAGGCATGGTAGGCATGTTATCTCTGAATGATTGTGATAATGAATCCTACACCAATTAGGAAGCAACAAACTTCTCAAATATGTTTCTTCTCCTAATACCAACCTATCTTGTTGCAATTTCCTTATTAGAACTTGCTGGTTGATGCAGATTATTGGGTCACTATGTTTTAGGGGCAATGTATCCTCAAGATTGAGTACAGAGAAGGTCAGGACTTCCTCTTGCTTGTAAACTCCTATCTTAGTCTCAAAATATGCTACTTCATTTGGAGCATCATATTTTGTAATCATATGCTTGAGCCTTGGTTCACTCTCAATCCTTATTTGCATTGCTACCCCCTTTTAGGGTAGCCACATGTGAGAGAAATCCAAGGAAAAATATCCCCCAATACTTTTCATTAGCTCCCGACTTAGGAGAATTCCATATGTCTCTGGGATGTCAACCACTTGGATATCTATGTAGGTTTGGATCCTTGGATCTGATCCAACCTGTACATGCATGTTCTTTAGTTCTCCTACAACATTGACCTCAGTTTTGTCCAACTGGATCACTTTCTTATTGGTTGGGATAGGATTTAATCCTAACTTCTTACATATTGAAAAGGGCATAACATTACCCGATGCTCCAGAGTCTAATAAACAGTTATGAAAATTCTTTCCAAAAATCCTTAAACTTAAAAGAAATGGTGGGGTACTGGTCTTACCTTTATAGATGGCTGCATTTGTCTCCTTCACTGGAGTCACTTTACCTTTTCCCTTTAAGTGGTTTTCCTCCTCCAGGGCCTTCATACCCACTTCATGTTGAGCCAGGCACCACTTCATAATGTCAAAGAATGATAATGATGTCTTATGTTTCTGCAGTTCTGCAATAAAATCAAATTCTAAATCATTCCTCACTTGATATTTAGAAAAAGGAGGTGGATTGCCTCTATTATGAGGGTTAGAAGGTCCCTTTGGTGGCGGTGGGTTATTATCCGCATTTTGGTTAGGTGGGACCATATTGTTTGGGGGTGCAGATGTAGTAAATGGGCCCTTATTTTGATTTCTCAGGAAGTGACCACCTTTGGACTGGAAGGCTTGGGCATCATACACATCCTCCTCTGGCTCATTATCTCCCTGCATGGGAAATTGGTATTTCTCTTCAATAGTCTCAAAATTCATAGCAGTACTTACTGGCCCATTATCCTGATTGGAATTTCTTGCTGGAGGATGGGAATCAACTTGTGCAATCTTTACCATTTTCTCCATTTCTGGGAAATTAACCTTAGAATGTGTTGTAGTATCATGTAGCCTGCACCAATTAGTCATGAAATTAAGGTCAGCCACATTAGCAGTATGTGATCTATCCTCACCTGACTGATAATAAGGGAAACTCCTCCATTGTTAGGTCCGGTATTCCACTGCCTATTGCTGTTGTTGGACCTCTGGTTATTTCCTCTATACTGATTTTGGTAATTTTGATTAGAGGAGTACTGATTCTAGAAGTTCTGATTGGTGTTCTAATTCACATTCTGATTGGAGTAATTCCCCTGGTTGTTGTAACCTCCCTGGTTCTGATAATTATGGTTTTGGTTGTGGGGAGGGTTATGCCTAAGCTGTGCCATATCATTAGACATTTAAGATAGAGTCTTTTTTAGAGTTTCTACCTCATTGGTTAGTTGAACAATTTGTTCATTTTGGACATCCTGCACTATGGATGGGGAATGAATATGCGTTGATCCTCCCACTTGCTGTTGGTTATTTTGAGCTTGTTGGGAACAATCTTGCATGTCATTTCCGAAAAAGGGCATGGTAGGTGGGGCTTGTAACTCAGACACAAGTCCGTATTGGGAGTAAGACATCCCTGGGACCGTATTGAACAACGATGGGTTAGGTGTCTAATAACCCATGGGAGGGAAAGCTGCTCCTAAACTTCCTAATTGCAGACTTATCTGTTGTTGCAATTTAATGGCTAGATGATAAACTTTAGACAAAGAGTCAATCTCATTGGAAGCATAGGTTCTCTGCAAGAATAAGCCAATCAAGGGATCAACATCTCTTAAATATGCCTGAATGAAAATATTCTTAGCCACTAAGTAAGGATCTTGTAGCCTGCGAAACATCCTTTGGAATCTAGTGTTAAATAGAGGCAATGGATCATGATGTTCTTTTCTTATGGTGGCAAACTGATGATATAGGATGGCAAGGTCTACAAAGACCCGAAAATGATTAATGAATGCGTTTTCTAAATCTATCTAGCCTAGAATAGATGCTCAAGGTAGATTTAAGTACCATTTATATGCCATGTCCCCTAAACAATAAGGAAACAATCTACATACCACATCCTAATGAGCCACTTGAGCACGGGTACAAGCATCCTTTAAGGCTTGTATATGCTCCTTAGCACTTCTTGATTCACCATGCATGTACTTGGGACAAAAAATTTTTGGATTCTTTGGTAGATCATGGATTCCCCCTGGAATGGTCCCTAGCATAGAGGGGTTATTCAAAAAGTAAGCCATGGGTAGGATTGGTTGAGTAGGTGGTGGTGATATAGGTCGAACTGGTGGCGACACTGGTCTAACCGGTGGTGATGATGGTTGGACTGGGGGTGGTGTATGTGGATTTGGTTGAATTCCAAGTGGAGCAAGCGGTGGTGGCAATGGTGGGATAAAAATTCTACAAGCATGGGGTCTAGGTCTAACCGGGGTTTGGAGTTCTAGTAATGGTTCAGGGTCAGTAGAGGATCTGAGAATCCTCCCATACTTTTCCAATGAGAATGACCCAATCCGAGCTAGCTTGTTCCTTCAAGGCCCTCCTTCTAGTACCAGATTTGTTGATGGTGAAATTGACACAAACAATGTTAAACAAAATATTTCTACTCTATTTCTCCTGAAAAAGAAAGAAAACATATAGTAGCCTAACTCCCAAGGTCCTGGTAGTTTCTTCTCAACTGTCTGGTGTCACTCAATTGGTCCATGCAACTGTAATGTTCAAGGGGCCTTTGCTGGTAATAAGGAATATAAGCAACACAGATTCATCAATCTATACTTCACAACAGGGGGGTTTAAATAAATAGAAAAAAAAGATAGATCAGGGCATACATCAGTGAAACATGAATAAAAATTATCTATTATCCAAACATATACTTTCAACAACGAATGTTTCTCCAATAGATCAAGAAAACCATAACATGATGCAATTTATAGAACAATCCATACTATTGCATGCATCTATGGTGCTTAGTTTAACCATCACAATCACACATCATAATACTTTTAAGATTAAAAAAAAAAGAACAAACTCTCATTCGTTGCTAAAATCATAGATCAATAGACATTCAACAATTCAATCCATAGATAATTTAATGAAATAACCTTTAAAATCTGGTTCCTTCTATTGATTATCATCAAATAAGAAACATTTATGCTTCAACAAACTCACTGGCATACAAAAAGATTATGATTCATTAACCTCATCCAGTAAAACTCAATTCCAACATAATATTGTGTAAAAACTCATATTTTTATTCAACTGTAACTAATAATAGCAAAGTATCTTTGCAAAGCTATGAAATTCCTAACTCCTACTATCAAGTGGCCAATTCTATTCTCATTAGCCGACCCTTACAATATGGTGCCCCAAAAGTATATATAGATGTACAAAGAATAAACTCCTCTCAATCAAAATTGAGATCCACAATTTAAGGAACTGAAACTTTCTTAGAAACTCAGACCGGTTGATCTCCAGTTCCAACGTTGATCATCTTGTAAAACATGAGAGAATAAAAAGAAAAGTCATGTGCCCAAAAGACTTCCACTCATCCTTGCGTAGTTTTCTCCAAAGTATATTCATCATAACTGGAGAAAACCTGTTGAAGAATATCTATATCCGGCCCATCAATCTAGCTGTCCTCGAATTTGATTCTCTTTAACTCCGCAACAGCAAACTCTTTGATGTCCCTCAATTTTGTCAATTCCCTTCTTGTAGCCCTTTACTTCTTGCCTGATATCCATCAATCTATCTAATAGTAGATATTCTCCATCATCTTTTTCTTTTGCATAACCTCTTGAAATCTACTATCCCATTTCTCTTTTAACTGACTTAGAGGAAGACCCTCCTTAACTAGTATATCAACCTTAACTAGAATAGCTACAACAACTTCTAGTTCATCAAGTTGTCCATTCAAATCCTTACTAGCATCCTGAACTTCATTCCTATGCTTATATATAAAATCAGATCTAAGACGGATTATACTAGAGGCCTTTTCCAAGAAATTTGCATTGTCTTCCTCAAGGATTGACTGCTCAAGAAGAGTGGACCTTGGCAATTTATTGATATCTTTTATCTTCTGGACATATCCCCTATATTCCTCGTCCTGTTGTTCCAATGTTTAAGCATGGTGCTTCATTTCCTCTATTAACTCTAATGCTTCCTCATGGATCTCAAAACTGCTTCCTAGCATCTCACCTACCTCAAAACACAAATAAATAGGTTAGCCCTCTAATGTAATTCCACATATAATTATCTCCCTTTCGATCGAATCACACGCCCAAATGCTCCACTGCAGCTCTGGTTCACCCTTAATCTTGTAAAAAATGTTGATAACATGAATTAATCCGTAATTAAGGTTAAAACTGTAGCTTCATACGTGCATGACACCCGTAATGAATGCCATAAATGCGGCAGATCAGATTCAGAACTATAGAGGGAACTGACACATTACTGTTGTGCGGCTTCAGTAAAGTCAAACAACAAAATGACGGGAGTAGAATCAAAGGGGGAACTGATTTAGAAACTTTTTCCAAGTTTGAATTCGGTTCCCATTTCGGCTCCGGTTCCAACAATAAAGAAGAAAGTGAAACAAAAGTCAAAATAAAAACACAAAGATTGAGATGAGAAAACCCAACACAAAATCCTAAGTCTAAACAAATAGACCAAAAGGCAGAGGTGGAGGCGGAATGAACCTTTATTTCAAAACCATGAATAATTTCAAACTTAACTTCCACTCCGGCTCCGGCTCCAACAAAGATAAAACTAAAAGACCACAAAAAGACTGTCGGGACTGGGATCAAAATGAAATCTTTGAAACAAGTTTCAAAACCCGATTTAGTTCCGGTTCTGGTTCCAACAAAACAAACAAAGTGTTGGAAAAGAATAACTCCAAACTTTGTTTGAAAAACAACCAAGGACAAAAACAAAAAGGGGGACCCATTTTGACCAAGGCAAAAGATGGGGTGGTTATGCAAGGCATAACAGGTCCTAGATGAATTTTTGATGGAAAAATGTAGTTGCATTCCAGAAGAAAATGTGTGAAGCACTAGACTTGTGAATTCAAACCTCTTGAATAACGGTAGAACCGTTAGATTTTAAAATATCAATGGTTGATGTTTTATTATTTATTAAATCACTTAAAGTCTTGACTAAATTTTTTTGAAATAATATTGTCACATCAAGTGGTAAATTAAATGTTCAAGTGTTGAGTATTTGATATCTTCATTCTATATATACTTCACCAATTGGATGTTATTTATATCATTTATATTATATTTTCATATGATTTCTTTCTTCTTTATTCTCAATTTCACTGTGATATTATAGAGTCTTCATGGTGTGTCATGCTACCCAAATGTTTTTGGGAGAAAAAAAGCAATTCAATGCATATGATAGATGAAAGTTGGGTATGGTTTTTACTATTCCTTATATGTAGGTTGAGGATGCTATAAGAATAATTGTGGGTAGGGAATGCCTTCAAAACAACCCTTGTGCTCTATTTTATGAGGTAGCTTATGCTTTCTTGTCCAATTGCATGGACATTTTATTGGATAAAGATTTGGTGAAGACACTGGCAATACGTTATTTGCAGCCATTCATTTAATCTATTTCTTCATTGGAGTTGACACTTGAGCATTACAATTTTGAAAGTGGGTTAGTGCCTATTGGTGGAATCTTCCCCAAACTTGAACTAGATGCTTCTACAGTGCAAGCTCCTGTTGTGGTTAATATGAGGTGTGGTTTGGTGTGTGATATGATAAATGAATCATTACAGAGTCTAGAGTTTTGGAGGAAGGATTTGGGTGATTCCCTTTTCTTCTCTTCTCTTACTTTTCTCAATTCGATTAAACTCCTACTCAAACACCCGGTTGAGGGCCTCTACTATTGTTAAAGAATTTTTAAGTAATGAATTGTGTCTATATTTTATTATACAACTCTTGTAATATGTATTTTATGACTGGTTTTTCATCATGGTTAGTGGCCTTTTTGCCAGGTTGGCTATGTACTTCATGGATACTTAAATTAAAATACTTTCTATGGCTCAATTCTAGCAAATCCTTTTTTCTTTGTTCAATATAAAAATGTGCCTTTTAAGTTTGAAAATATATTTATATTTTTTGTATGATTCAAGTTCAACATATAGTTCTAATCATAAGTGAGTGAAATTTATTGTAACATATTAGTGGACATCGATAATGATTAAGCTACAATAAGCCATTTAATTCTCTTTTCAATGCCTCAAAGTAATCTACCTTTCATTTAATTCTCGATGTTTTTATCAAAATTTTCATATCCGCCAGATAGTCTTTCATTGAAGAAAATGTGGTTGTGGTACTACAGATTAATGCCATATGTACCTAGGAAATCTTTAAAAGATTCAAAATTAAGTCCCTCTTCTAATCCAAAGCAAGTTAAATGTTTGATTTGATAAATTGATACTTAAAATGACAAAAATTATGGCAAATGGCTTGTGCTTTTTTTTTATCGATTTCTGCATCTGTTAGATTGTCTTTTTTTGAAGAAAGTGTGGATGTGGTACCACAGATTAATACCATATGTACATTCAAAGTGAGTGATTGGATAACTTGATATTGAAAAATACACGACGTATTGTAGATGATGATGTCATTAATCTAGTGGTCAATTGAAATAAGATTTGTAATTATTTCATATCATTTGAGTGGTGATTTTGATAGCTTTCCAGCTTGAGGTATAGTGTGCATGTAGCCAGATGCCAATAAAAATAAATATTGTAAATGTAAGACTTCAGTTACATGATTAAGTTGGTTACTTGGTTTGCACAATTATACCTCGCATGACTCATGAGTAAACATGGATCAGGCTAGTGGCCCATAAATAGGGATAGTGAGCACAATTGAAATCATTCATAGAAGTAAACTATTGAGTGCAATATTTTGAATTCTCATAAGGGTTTTTATTTTGCAAATTTAATAAGGAAGAAGATGATGTGGTATTATTGGGGACACTCTAAATTCTCTTGCCTCTAGTTATGTAGTTACAAAGTAAAATACCAATTTCCTTCAAGTTAAGAATGGGTGGAATTGGAAAGAAGTTGATCTGGTTCACCCGACTTCTTAGATAGGTTTTGAACCAAGTTGAGGAGATCTGATGGAGATAAGTGCTTTCACAAAGAGTACACCCACATAATTATTTATATCTTATTTGCATTCAAATCCAACAACTTCTCATACTCCATTTGATAGAGGCCTTCAAAGAGGAACTATGGACTTTCAAAGTCATGTAGGGCTATCCCAATGCATGGAAGTTGCATGAAGATGTTGGTAGAAAATTTAATATATCTTATCTTCTACATGACTCTAGTTGATAACCAAGATAGGTACATTTTCTATATTCATAGCTCCCATTTCTCGAGTATGGTAGGCAAGCCCTATGGATTCTCAAAGTCATTTGTTTAGTAATACGGTCTAGATCCCATAGTCACCACTACCAGCTTTAAATCAATCACACCATTTTGGGTTATTCTGGTGCATCAAATTGAGCATATTATAAATGTAGAACCATATTCAATATCCCAATATCCAAAACATGGTCAACAAACCTCGTGGTTTGAGAATATGGTATAAGAAATTATCTTCCATTGTCACCAATAGCAACTTGTAATCAATTGTGTCTGATGTAAAGTGACATCTGTCATTTATACAAAACAAGACCTTGCATGCTCTACTCATCTTTAAAAATCTATGTAACAATGTAACATTGTAATTCAGTTGTAATAAAATAAATGGTTGTGTTATTCTTCGATATTCATTTATAGTAAAGAATTATTTTTTGTGTTCAATGTCTATTCAAATTATATTAATATAATGGAATGAAATATTTAATAAAATTAGAAAAATAATATTTTTTTCCTTTAAGAGATTAATTATTATCTATTTATGAAATATTTTCATGCAGATTTAAAATGTAAAGCAATACAAATGAAAAAAGAAAGTTGCCATCAAGTTGACAAAAAAATAATAAAAACACTAAAAGTTGTCACTCTTGCTAGGGTTTGTTGAAATTTCTAATTTTTGATTTACCTTCTCCCCCAGTTTTTGATATCATTAGTCATTTTAACAAGTCCTTTGCAACATTAAGTTACTAGTCCCTTAGCCTTGATGTCAAACAATGTCTTTCTTTTAAAGGGATTCCGCAAGTCCGTAAGATGCCTCAAGTATATCTATATGTGACTCACAAAACTATGGAATGGACATGTAGACTCATCTCAATGACTCCATTTGGATTTTATATCTTAGCGCCACTAAAGTTTAAAACAACTTTAAAACACATATTTATTGTTTATATCATAAATTACTCAACTGTTCAATGAACATTTGATGGATGATTGTAGTTGCATTTTGAAATGAAATGCACAAAGCGTTAGGCTTGCAAACTCAAACCTCTGGAATCACCCTATAAGCATTAGATTTACAAAGATCAATGATTGAGAATTTATTTCTAAGTTTCATTATAGAAATGTAATGTACTAATTGTGTAGTCCGAAGGAAACACATTGACATTTCATTCACTTTAATATTTAAAAAAAAAGTGAACCTTCTACTGCTAAGTAATTTTATCGTTTCTTGAATTCTTATTTTGTAAAACTTTGGGTTTAGGGTTGAGAACTTGAGAGATTTGAGGAAAATTAAGGACTTAAGAGGGATTTCACACTGTACAAGCATGTATGCCACCACTAGAACACCAGTTGTTGGGAAAGGAAAACAAAAACTGGGTTGAAAAATAGATTATGTTGGATTGCTTAAAACCTTAGGTTTCACTAATAAATACCATGATATTTGTGATCCTAAAATATATGGTAGGCTTACCTCAAAACTTAGATTCTCGTGTGAGAATAAGGCTACAAAGGAAACACAACTTACTAGTTTTAGTGCACCATGGGTACTTGGATTAGGGTGCATGATGTTACATGAGGTTTTCCTTTGCCCATAATTTATCATGGTATGTTCCCACAATTATGATGATAACAAAAGAGTAGTTGTTAATGTAGATAGAAAAGAAGAAATGTTATCCATTAATGCAGAAGAATTTGGAAAAGTTTTTGGGTTTACAACTAAAGATTTTGGAAATGTCTACATTGACCTAAAAAAGCTTGCTAGTGATTATGAAGCAGTGGATGAAAGGGAGAAAAATTATTTCCTAAATAAAATAGTTCAGGATACCAAAGAATTTAGAAAAAAATTGAAAGTTAATCATAAGCCTCCTTATGATTTTGAAATTTTTAGACCATGGGTTCAGGATACTATTTCCATGCTATCATTTTTCCTTAGACTAGATAACAATATGGAAGTGGGTGCAAGCCTCCTTGAAATGGTATGGAATATCCATTATGCTAAAAAATGTGTCAAATATAACTATCTTAAGCACATTGTAGAATCTGTGCATAAACATTTTTTAAGGATTAAAGGAGGTTCCACCAAGACATTTAGGTTCACACGTGCTACTTTTTTTTTCAAATTTAGTGGAATGTTTCAAACCAACAAGCTTTAGATTCATCTCTATACGAATCCTGAGGAAAAAAATGTCTCCAGTATATGATTGGACCACTAAGATAAGGATGCATGATTATCGAAGGAACTACAATAACTTTGTAGACTACTTTTTGGATCCATTATATCTTGAGCAATTAAAAAAACTCTAATACCTAGATTGCCTATGTCTTGTAGAAATTGCATTCAACTAGGAAAGTCAATACAATTGGTTGGTTGGTACTTAATGGAAGAATATATTGTGCTAATATTTTATGGATCATAAGTAAAGCCATACAAACTTCCAATTCATGTGACAGAAAGGGTTTTTGCATTGGAATATGTAAGAAAAATGGAGAGTACTGATCAAGAATACTTTCTCAATCAACACTATTTCCTTCTTTACCTTTTTCATGTGGAGGGTTCACCTTTGAGAGAAAATCATTAGTGTGGCACATGATCTTTTGAATTTTTTGAATTTTGATGTTTTTTATCATTGGCAGTATCATCCATGTGACACCATTAAATCTGATTATGGCCAATAGGAATATTGCAAGTAGAATTCAACATCAAAGTAAACCCTTGTTTGAAAACTTGAGAAACATGGATTATTGGGATGAGGTCAAAATAACAATGGAGAAAAGTGTTGTTGAGAAAAGTATTTTTTTTTGAACAATTGTCAGCATAAATCAGGGCATTGCACCAATAGAAAGGAGTAGAGAATCAAATAAGGAGGTACAACAAATTTTTATGAAAAACGTGATACACCATATAGTAGAGTAAAAATGCCAGATTCTCTAGATAAGGAATGTAGAGAAAAAAATTGGTCACAATAATAAATTATTTCCTTTTGGTCTATGAGGAAGGATCTAGGTGAACCAATAACTCTTGTAGATTTTGGAGATAATGAAGAATATTATGAGTTTATCAAATTGTGGAATATAGAGCATCCCAATGAACGTGAATAAAATGATGAATCAAATGGTGACAGGGATGAACAAATAGTACAAATACAATTTGGTTTAAGTGAGGCCACACAACAAGCATTTACTTCAAGAGTGGCCATAGCCAAAAAAATGGGTTATGAAGGTGGTCCTTTGGGGTCCCAAGGACAAGGCCCTTGGACGGTAGCAGATGTAGAGCATAGACAACTAGTTGATAAATGAGGCCTTGGACCTGAAAAAATAGACCAAGGGTATAAAAGTATAGTTGAAATAATTCATTTTGTTACAATTTCAAACCATAATTCTCATGGTCAAATACAATCACAACTAGGACATTCCCACTGTGGAGAAACTAGTGCAACTAGAACTGCCACTCGTGGTGATGGTATGGGTAGTAGTAATAGTAGTGGTCAACATGTGCTACAAAAACAATTATAAATTACACACAAGAGGCCAACAATACAAGATACCATACAAACACCCAATGATCAAGGTATACTGAAGAGGGCAAGGATTATGATAGGTCCAAGTCCAACTACCAGTTCCACCACAAAGGAGTTATTTCCAAGAACTCTTCCAATTAGTTTGGCTACAAAAGAAACTACAAGTACTCCTATTCCTTCACCATTCAAGAATTCTATTATTTCTTTGTCCCCAGGTTTTGATTACAATGATGAGTTTAAAAAGAAATCAAAATTGTATAAAAAAGAAAGGAAGAAACTGATGGAGAGTTCATCTGCTATAACTTCAAAGCCTACAACAACCATGGTATTAACCACATTTCCCAAATAAAGAAATCATGGAGTACACATTTGTTGTTTCCGAAGTTCAAAATAAACCAACAAATCATATGGATTGATCTGAATTTTAGGTGAGAAGATTCCAGTTGGATTTTTTGGATATAAAAATACTAGCAAAATTAATGTATCAAAGAATAACAATGAATTGGTGTACACATCATTGCTAAATAAAGGGAGAGAGAAAAAAAGGTTGTAGATTCAAATAGAAAATTTATAGGAAGACCCAACAAATGAGAAATCAAAGAGGAAGGCAACCGATAACAAGAGAAATGAATTAGAAAAAAGGATAATTTTTTTTGCCTCTACATCAACAAGAAAAGAGGATAAACAAATAAAGGTGGAATTAAATGAATTGAAGCAAAGGTTAGATGAGACAAAAAAGAAACATGATGAGGAAAAATCTACTTCAAAAAAATTAAGAGAAAACCTGGGGAAAGCAAATCAACAGTGGGAACAAAAATTGGAGATAGAGAGAAAAAGAAGTGAAAGATTGGCAGCAAAGCTAAAAGAAGCATAAAATGAAATAAACTTTTGTCAAAATAAGTTAATTGCATTTTGTAGAGAAACAATGAGGCAATGAGGCATATGGAAAAAAATATCTGGGAGGAAATAATGTAGAGGATTGATCATTTGTGTGAATTGTTTCAATTGATTGATGC
Organism: Sequoiadendron giganteum; assembly: GCA_007115665.2. Classification (NCBI taxonomy): domain Eukaryota; kingdom Viridiplantae; phylum Streptophyta; class Pinopsida; order Cupressales; family Cupressaceae; genus Sequoiadendron; species Sequoiadendron giganteum. The sequence continues at coordinate 221,994,360 of CM021110.1, forward strand.
TATGAGACTACATTATAAGAAGCTCAACAAATATTTAATGGACAACAAAAATGTGCTGGTGAAAGATAAATCTACAAATCAAGTTCAACAAATAGTCTACAAAGCTAGTGACAATGAATTGAAATCAAAAGGGATTAATAATTAGATTGTTGCCTCAATTATGTCGTCATCTATCATTCAAAAGTGTTTGAGAATGCGTGAAATAACATAATTTGTGCATTTGGATGCAAAAAAGATGAAGCTAGATGAAAAGGTAAGGAAATTGACATAGCTTGGTTTTCCAGAGAATTTTGACATGAATGAGTGATTCATTGGAAATGATGATTTCAGAAAGAAGATAGAGTGTGCAAGGAAGATTGATTTGGACCAGTTTCCTCATAACCCAAATGAGGCAAACTATTTGGATTCCATCAAACCAATGATAACCTTGAATGCAACTTTGATTGAAATATTCAAGTCAAGTTCCAATTGCAATCTTGAATTGTTAACAAATTTTCAACTAAGACAACATTAGTTAGAACAAATGATAATTCCACCACCTGAATAGTGGACGTTACTACGAAAGGTGATAGAATGATTTGATATTGATAATATGAGTTTCCAAGTTCCAACTCAACTCTGTGCAGAGTTGTCTTTGAGCAAGATTTTGCATTACCTCTATGTATTTCTTCATTTGAAAATCAATACAAAACTCAAATTTAGTAATGTGTTAATGTTCAATTATTTGTATTATTTATTTTATCAATTGAAGAAAAACTTTGGTTTCAACTACTAGATACACATTAAACTATTTTTGATTTTCATTGTTGTTAATATATTATTAAGAATTAAGTTGAGTGATGAATCACTGAGTACATGTTTAACACAATTAAAATATGAAATTATTAATAATATGTTAATTTATTCAATTTGATGCATAATTTCATGGAATACAATATCAAATATCAAATATAGTTTTAAATATAAAATTATTGGTAATCCTCAACTGGTTAAATTAGGGTTGTTAGGTCTATAGCCTAGGGCTTTCTAAAACCCTATTATCCTAAAACCCTGGCGTTCTTATGTTTTGTTGTTGACATCGTTCACATTTTTACTAGTATTTAAGTTATGAATTATGGGTATCGATGTCATGAGTCCCATGTCCCCTTTTTCTAGGAAGTGCCCCTTTAATATTAGATATAAAATCAAAGTCAAAACCTTTACTTTTTTGTAATTTTATTGTTTTATGTTTGTTATGCGATAGAAGATAAAGGATTCCACAAGTCTATAGGCCCATAGCGAAATATCCTTTTTTTGGTTGTGGAACCGTGGAAGGACATTGTGTGACAATATTCTCATGCGGGAAGGGGGAGAATTATATTGGAGAGAGGGGACGGTTCTGCCCTTTTCAAGAATGTCAAGGCTCCACAAAATGCTACCACGAAGTGGAAGATAAAGGATTCTACAAGTCTGCGGGCCCATTGTGACATTTCCTCTTGGTTTTAGAACCATGGAAGGACACAAAATGTTGGCACATGGTGGAAGATAAAGGATTTCACAAGTCTATGGTCCCATTGCAACATGTCCTCTTCTTGGTTGCAGAGCTGCGGAAGGAAACTCTATGATAATATTCTCATGTGGGATGTGGGAGAATTTTGTTGGATAGAGGGAATGGTTGTGTCCTTTTCAAGAAAATCAAGGCTTTATTCATCATTAAAATTTGAGATTTGAACGTCCCTTTCTAGATTGATGGCACATGTTCAAAATCGATAAAAAAGTATATGAATAAATTGCACTCATGCAAACAAGAAGTAATGTCAGATGTGATGGATGATGGCTCATAATTGCCTTCATAAAATTTTAGTTCATTTATTTGGTCTAAAATAGTAGAAAAAATAGTAGAGGTGTGCCCATTCTATGTCAACTTGAGATGAAGCTCTGAACAATTAAAAAATAGGTATGCCCTTCTTGGAAAAATTCACCATTGTTAGTCTTGAAGATCATAATCAGGTCTACAAACTCTGTTGCAAAATACTATAGAAATCAGTTTTAAATGATTTTGAAATTATGAGTCAGTCAAACACCCAACCCTCTGGCTCTACATCTAAAAGACCCTTAGAGGAGGATATTTTGGTCCAATTGTCAGTGTTGGTGATGTTTTTTAATACCAGCCAACTCCTCAGGGTAGCCTATGGATATGCCAAATCCAATGATTAGCACCCTAAAAAAGGTTGGGCCAATGAATGAGAGAAAGAAATTAAGATTTCCTCCTGCACTTTGAGTTCTGCAAGACACAGGAGGGTGATCCTACAATGCACCTATAATATTATTTTAAAAATATCTTCATGTACATTGCACATTAAGAAAATATATTCTCAATTGATGCTAAATAGGTGAAATCTTTAAAGAAGTTGGCAATTCCTTTAAAGATTTAACAACTAAAAGCTGAGAATTCTCACACAACAAAGATAGGTCAATTGAAAGGTGTATTTATGAATAATTGTCTCAAATCAAAGACCGGAAGCACAAGAAATGCATTCAACACCTTAAGATTAGTGCCATATCTTAGGGCATGGAGTCAAACCAAAGTAAACTGAACTAAAAGGAAAATTTAATTTTGAACATCCATAATCTTTGTAATTGCCTTACAATCATAGATTAACACCCAAAATCCTGTGACTACTTACCAAATCCACATGACACAAGCATGAATCAATGATTTAACTAAAGCATTTAACTCATCCATTAGATCAGAGCAACAATTAAATCATATTTCAGAGTGAGAGACTAAGACAATTAATCAATAGATCCTTGATCCCAATTCATTAATAATTCATGCACAATGTCAAAATGGAGAGACAACAGGCTTGAGAAATTAGCATTTATATTCAGGTATGCTCAGAAGCCAGCTAATTGACAAAATTTACTCAGCTAACCCAAATCCTAAGCTACAGACTCAAAATATATTTTTGTGTTCTCACTATACAATTTCTAGATCTAGAATTTGATAAAAGACCCCTATCAAATAGCCCTAAATTCCTTTTATATTAAGGAGAAAAAACAAGCCTTGGGCTATTGGAAAAATTACATTTCATTTTCCTTACAATTTAGAATAATTCCAGTTGCATTTTCATTCCTAGGTGGTTATATTTGCAACAAAATTTTCCCACCAAATGTTTTGCCTCCCAACTTGTGCATTTTAATCCAGTAGAAGAAAGTAATCTACTCCCGTAAAAAAAAATCACCCAACTTCTATTTTTCCGTGGCTTCAATTAGATTGAAATATTTGTCCCATTATGATGGGAACATTTAAACTATTCCTCCAGTGACATATTTTATTCAATTCACTAAATTCTCCCACCATGTCATTTTACCTTTACTTGGTGAAGGCCTTTGAATAATACACTTTAGACTCCATTGAAATAATTTTCTCATGCATTCTTTAATTTCTTTCACTTTACATTGCCAACAACAAAGTCATTATTTAATAATGGAGGCCTCAAAATATTTTATACTTGTTGCATAGAAGGATTTTATTTTACCCATGCCTCTCTATTTTCACTTTGTATCATAGATTTTAATCCCCTTGCTTCTCCAACCATGAAGATATTCACAATTTATTTGGGTAAAAAATTTACCCTCACCTTCATATTCTTCCCCCAAGTTTCACCGAAAGCACTCAAAATGAAAACATTAGAAAATCAATCACTGAGCAAATATTACCCACGCTCGTTATACTTCACTTTTTTACATTTAAGAAACTTGTTTTTTAAGTAATAAAACGTCCACCTCCATGTTCTTGTAAGGCCCACCACAAGCTAACCTTCACATATCGCTCTACCATCGAGCATTGTTGGTAAGATATGAGAAAAACAAAGTAGACCAGCGATGCCCGATGAAATATATCACCAGACGCTCGTTCATAGTGGAAAAAGCCACCGCAAATCTCGATGGGTGATGGAAGGCAAGGATTACACTGCATCTGTCATTCATTACTGGTCGTTGATTGATGCTCGTGCCCTAATTCTTCACCACATTTTCAACATCTCTAATGGCGGCATCGTTCTCTGTGGCCTCATTTCTGCAACACCAAGTTGACTCCTCCTCATTGCATAATCGAACTCTACTAGCTGCATATTCTAAGTGATACTCATGTCATGGCTTTGCTTCACCTCATGCCCGAGCCAAATGATAGTTAGGGTTCTGCCAACAAAAGAACTTCCTCAAACAAATTTAAAACACTCCTAAAAAATGCACATTGTAGGTTGCATTTTCTCAAAAGTTTCTAAGACCTTTTCAATAACTCCATTTTGTATATGCTAGGTGTGACATTCTTTGAAGTCTCTTCTCTCCTTGTACAGAGTCGCGCCAAACTATTGGTGTGCCTTGCATATGCTTCCACATTATGCGTACGTACATGTTTTATCTTGCAGGCAACACTCCACCTTTATAGGGCTCAAGGCTCCAATCCCTTCAAACAATTTTGATACATAGTCATTGCAAGCGCAAAATTCTTCCAGAGTGAACGCATTCCACCACACAGCCCTTCATAGAAAAACATGTATGCAACATGATCCAACCACCCTTGAACAGTGGCTGCCCTAGATTTGTGCATATGGAGCATTAAGACAATGGTACTTCCTACGTGGGATTCCTACACTAGCGTAGGAATCATTTCTAGATAAGCTGCCACAACCATTTGACCCCTCCTATGATGTCGTCCCTTCATACCTATCGACCCATCCTTCTCTTGATTTCTATTGCCAAAGACAACTTAGATTCGGCTGGAGATAACATGATAGCCACACAATGTTTTATAATAGGATTAACATATATACCTTTTGATATCGTATTATTCAAGAAACACAACAAGATTAGATAGTGTTGTGACTTTGTCCTATAGTAAATCATGTTACAGCCTCAATCTTCAATGCGCTGATGGCGATCCATGTACTTCAGCCTGCTGCTACGTGACATTCATAGAACATTTGATAAGTTTCACCTACCCTGGGTTCGTCCCTTATTTATTTCACATTCAGTTGAAGCTCATTCCATATTTGAAACCCCTTTTAATGTTCATTGCAACTTCAAAAGTTTGACACAAATTAGCTAGGTCCTCACTTCTTAGTATATAGCTCATCTTCTTGTCAAACACACCCAAATAAGAGAGTGCAACCAAAGCATCATTGGGTCTTATTTCCATATAATCTAGGAAACATGAAACAAAATTGACCATACTAGCATAATAAAGATTTTCCTTTTCAGCATCATGTAAATGTTCAGACAACCAAGCAAGATTGAATAGAGTTGTGACTTTATCCATTGGAATTCATCTGAAACACCACATTCTGCAGGCTTTCTAGCCTCAAGATTTTCAAATTTGTATCTTTCAAATAATAGTGCCTTGGAAAATTTGATGTGCCTATAAAACACAAAAGCTTTAGGCTCCCTGGAGTGCCTTCTCTTTCACAATGGAAATAAGGACCATTTGTGGCCCATTACTAAATCAATTGATCCATACAAAATTTGAATGTTTGACCCATTTTATTCATTACAAGAGGAGAATTTTCATGAGAAAATTGTTTTTGAATTTTGTTTATAGGCCTTCACCAACAACACTTGTGTGACATAAGTCGAGTCCCCATGTGGGCTTGGCTAAATTTTTTCATTTTTTGTCAACTGATCATTGAAAATACTATGAAACCTTAGCCGGACACATTCTGGATTTGAAAAAATGAGTGAGTTATCATTTAGATTTGACTTTTGACGTCCCCGAATTCTGACCAATACCATTTAGGTAGCGTTTGGAACTGGCTTAAAAAAATGATCAAATTTCCTCCCTAAGCCTTGAAAGCTGACATTTTGGTGAAATGTTATACATAGAATCTAGAGCATCAAATGAATGTTTATTATGATTCCCGAGGTGAAAAATATCAATCCTTGAAGTTGCCTTCTTAGACGTTTCTGGAAATGCTAATTCTGAAACCCTTAAAAAGTCTATTTGGAATGGGCTTTGAAGAAATGGAAAATGAAGAGCTGGAGGGCTACAAACTAGGAATGTGGTAGATAATTATATAGGAAATCATGGGGAACATTCACTTTGACATGCAGGTCATTAGATCACAAAATAAAAATTCAAATGTGAGGCCACTTTCTACAGATTTACACAATTCATTCTACAAATCTGAACTTTTTTCAAAAGGATTCAAGCTGGAAAACTTAGCAAATGGATTCACGGGGCTATGCCAATTGACATGGGGATTCATTAAGATGTAGAGAATCATGGAAAAATATCATTTGGGTTTAATAATCAGTAGGCACAAAGATACACCATCACAAAGATGGCCTACTCAGAAAGGTGTAACATGTGCAAACATCAAACCAACTTCTGAGCCTCCAGATAGGGACATCAAAAAATTATTAGAACTGATCATGCGAAGCTTTAATTGGACATATGGCATCTCCAATAGGTGTTCAACATTTCCCCAAAGTGATTTTGCATGATTATGAAGGGGTGTCAAAATATGAGCTCCCAAAGTGAGCTACTTAGGCCTATTCTGCAAGGGTACTTTCCGAGTACATTAGGTAAATTTTTACATGGGCCCTCTAAATTTAGCCAAACATCTAGAGGTCCCAACAGTGGATCCGATTGGGGATGTATGCCCCTTGTGGGAATGGCAAGATTCCAGATCTCTAGTAGAAGCAAACTGGGTGTCTACTCCATCAGACAAAAATTAGATATGTCCTTCAATTGGTGGCCCCGGGCCCCCAAAAAGGTAAAACAAAAACCTTCCCCTATCAAATGTATGATTTTCATCACATAGCAATTTGATCAATCTGAGAATATTGTTGAGAATAATCTAATCACAAACATTACCACTGTCATTTCTTCCCATGGTACTGTATGTTCCACTATCATGAATATCTTTACTGACTTGCATTTTGCAATCACACCTATACTGAAAAATCCCCATCATGATATGACAAACATGTGTTATATTTATCATATAAGGCATATGCATGTTGAATGTCACATTCTCCATTATATCCTTCATTATCACATTCCATTGAGATCTCTTCCAATTGAATCGAGAATTGGAAACATTCATAGTCCATCACACAATAGTTGTCAGTATGTCTTTCACCAAAAGCTTGCACACAAATCCTAGATTTATCATGAACATTAGGCTATAAACTATACAAAGAACCCCCAGGTGTATCAAAGGAAAAATGATCATAAAATTATTTCACTTTGCAACTGCATCATATTACACCTGTAAGAGATTAGGCTTGAGTCCTCAAATTTCGACACTTCATTGCACACTCCTATGTTAGCCAAGTAGAACATACTTGGATCATCATCGTTCATATCATAAGTGAACATTTCCAAATTTGATTCAAAGATACAAAATGACAGTGATTATAATCAACTCCTTGTGCAAGTAGAGCATAAGGATACTCAACACTTCCACATTCTCCTTGAGTAAAACTGTCAGTATTATCTAAATCACCATCACAATCATATGATGCAAATGATTTCAAATCAGAATTATTCAAGTCAGAGTGAACAAAAGGACAACAAACATCTTGACTCAATTCATGAGATGGAAATACACATGGAGGATCAATGGTCTGAGACTCAACTTGATCTCTATCAATGGATGCCACTTGATGAGGGACAACCAACATACACTCACTATTGTGAGATTTACATTTATGTTCACTCCCTAGCTACTCGACACATGGATTAAATGTTTTTGCAGTATCAACACAATATGAAAAACTTAAATTCACATGAATCAATAGACTCTTCAATATCATCCATGGGTAATGATGTTGACTCAAGATCCATATATCTTCCACAATGTACTACTTGATCAGTCCAAACTGAATCCCATATTTCATCATCTACATCATCATCCTCTTCATATATCAAAAATATTCCCACTTCTGCTTCATATAAACAATCATGAAGAGCAGGAGCATAAGAACACTGATCAACATATTCATCATATTCAACATTATATTCATGATCAGCAAATTGAACATACATACGCTCATCTTCAAGTTCATCATTATTCATAGGGCTAACATACTCCATTGATGATGAGCCTGGATTACATTCCAAGTGTGCATCAAGTGCAATTCAATTAGTCAATTGGAGACATGTGACTTCATCAGTATTTATATCATTGCATTCTTTAAGTGAAGAAAACACCTTTGGATTATCCTTACAAGAGCACTCAAATTCTTCGAAATGAATGCCTGAACTTATATCTTCAAAGTCTTGACCACTGATTTGTGGTGAGATGTCATCAACACTTGTGTTATCTTCACTAACTAGAACATGACATGGTATGATACCTTGCATCTCTTTTACTTCTTCCTTACCAAGATATTGCAAGAAGAATTTTTATGCATATCTATTTTGCCATCATACCATGTGTCTTCACCTTCATCATAGTTGTACAGATATGCACATGTGTTGATTGTGACCTGATTATAGTTACTATCCTCATCCACACCACATGGATCTTCATTTTTTGATACACTCTTTTCATTCTTGTGTTTCATGCTCTGATTTTCCTCAATAAGACAACTGCTATCTTTATTTTGGGATACCACATTTTGTGCATGAGTGCATTGGGCTAGTTCAATAGTATTTATCCAATCAAGTAATAGGTTCAAGCTATGAGGCTTCAACTCCTTCGGTAAGGCACTCAACCCAAAATAATAGATTTCACAAAACAGATCAATACGAATTGAGTCCTTAGGTCTAAAATTTATGGGGACTTTCAACAAGGCTGCCAAAAAACTTGAGAACAAATCATGTGGCAATTATCCTATGCGTCTCTTCATTTTAGACAATCCTTGAACAAAATATGATTGATCAACCTTGCTCAAATTTTGATGACATTTAACATGAAACTCACTATGTCCAGCATGTTGTGATGATGGAGACATTGGAGCAACAACAAAATTACTGTCTTGGCAAGCATTTGTATCATCTGATCCATGAATTATATTTACATGAGGTGTTTTAGGATGATCAAAAATCACAACCCTCTATCCTTTCATCATTGAATATCTCAAATTGTTCTCAATGTCCACAACAATTTGATATGCTTGGTGTAGGGTTGTGAGCTCTTTGTCTCTTAATAAGAAACTCATCTTCTTGTCAAATTCTCCTAAGTACACGACCAAAAATTTAGCATCATTTGGTCTTATGCTTGCAAGGATATCTCTTATTATCTTTGAAAATCTAAGATTAAAAGAGGGGACTAATTCATCTTCCCCTTTCTCCATATTCATGAATTTTTTTCTTATCAAGACTGGATCAATCCTTTCACCAAACTGCTCCATGAACATTTCTTTAAACTTCTCCTAGGAATATATAGAGGATGTTGGTAAATAAGATAACCAATCTCTTTCTTCTCCTCTTAAGGATTGAACAAATAACATCATGATCACATCCTCGTGATCTACCTCATAGTCATCCATCACATTATTGAATTATTGGAGATGTTTATTTGTTGATTCAAACTTATCACCAATGAATTTTGGTAATTTACCTTTGACTTTAGCTGGAAAGAAATTCGGGTACCCATTGATCTCACTTAAATTGAAGGCTCTGTACCTTTTGGTGCTAAAATTTCTTTGACAACCTGGCTGGGATTGATCATAAACCATGATTACACCAGGAACCATACAAGAATGCATATATTGATGCATTTTGACATACCTCTTTCAAAATTCAAATATCAACTCTACAGTTGATCATTCACTGCCCTATTTCTAGCTTTCATCATGACCTTAGAATATCACAATGCGTAACTCAAATGCATCTAAGCCTAAGATATATTTAGTGGCCAAATTTCAAGAACAAACATACTTTCAGCATAACACATAAGATGCAAACTATAATTCAGGAGAATGCAAATTTAATGTTACCATCCTTTCCCTTTCTTAGTGCTATTTCACCTAATAGGGAACCAAATTTCTTTTAATATTTTGAAACATGGTTTTCATACAAAAGTTTCCTAAAAACCAAAAGTGAGGAATACCTGAAAATGTTGCAGCTACTGAAAATTTTCTTCTTGACTGGAAATAGTGTAGATTTGAAACTTTTTCTTCACATCTTCATCAAGTTCTTTTGACAAAGTTGACACCTCTCTTCACAGAGGACTGAGCCTCAAACAATATGAAGCCCTTTCATAGATAAAAAAAATTTTGAGCTCTTTTCACCAGTAGAGCACCACATATCATGAAATTCTCAGGCTCACTGCAACAATTTCCTCTCTCGGTTTGAATTCCTTCAATATTTGAACCGATGTTCAGGTTAGCAAATGACTTGACTCTGTAAATGTAACAACCCCCAAACTGGGTAAATAAAAAATTTCTACTTTCACAAATAAAATACAAGGAATGACATACATAATGACAAAGTAAATAAACTTTTCTTTTCATTCTATTGCAACATTTCATCATAAAGAAATAATTGACACAATACATCATTATTCTCTTTTCCAAGTAAATAACAGAGTACGCAATTCAACATTACTTTTCTTTCAAATAAATAACAAAGTAAGAATCTTACAAGTTTCAATCATAGCTCGAAAGCTTTTGAGCAAATAGGAATAAGACGGTCCAGGTTCTTCCCTTTCAAACCTTGGTTCATCAGAAGTCTACTGTGGAGGAGAAACATCACTCAAGTGCTTTTCTGCCAACCACGGAATTATTATGCGGTGCCCCGCACGTTTACTGTTAAGTAGACGACCCTCCCTTCTACGAAGAGATTGGTTGGGTAACCGGTTCTGAATGACCAACTGAGCATAGTGTGAAGTCCTACATAACTAAATCCTTGTGTCCTCATAATCCCAATCTAGTATGTATTTTGGACTACGGTGAACTGATAGTGTAATCATCTCACAGTCTAAGTGGACGTAGGTGTACTACACTACTTTGGCCAAAGTGTTTCGACAGTATTTAAACTAACGGTCATCTATCACATGCACTAAGTCAGGATCTATTTTACTTGAGGCTATCTTATCCTACACGTAGATTAAGTCTTTTTCATGGGTAGTCAATCACGCCAGACTTCCTACATCATCTACTTAATCAGGAATTGGAATGCAGTCAATAAGGGTCCCTCGGGTAACTCCTATCTTGGAATTCTTTATCCATGGAGTACATAGTTTTTCCTAGTTAACCTACTAACTTTAAAGCTTTAGACTACCTTGGTACTAATTCCACCCTCGACCTAGTATTTAATAACTAGTTCCTCATTTCCTTTATATAAGGAGATCAAGCAGTATTCACATAGTTACAATTCATCAAGTAAATTATATAAACAGTATACCAACATTTCCTTTCATTTATTTGGATAAGCTATTCCTTTATAAACAAGCTATTCCTATGAAATCAAGCTATTCCTTTATAAACAAGCTTTCCCTATGAATTCAAGCTATTCCTTTATAAACAAAATTTTCCTATGAATTCAAGCTATTCCTTCATAAACAAAATTTTCCTATGAATTCAAGCTATTCCTTCATAAACATAATTTTCCTATGAATTCAAGCTATTCCTTCATAAACAAAATTTTCCTATGAATTCAAGCTAAAATAGGAAACAAAATTTCTCTTATACTTGCCTACCCTACTTCATACCTCAATGGAAAGCAATGCATAATTTAAACAAGTAGTTTTATCTAATTTAAATAACAAAAGCATTAAAAAGATAACTCTCATGCCTGTTTCCTTGCTGCTAACGGATTCAGTATGTACTTCTTCTGTTGAACTCAGTCCCTCTCTATCTTTTCTAGATTCTATTCACAGCATGGATGGAGTATTTTCCAGGTATTGCAGCAAGTAAATTCCATAGTCCTCTCAATTTGGTAATAGTAAACTGTGAACTGGCTTTCTAACAAGTGCGATTACAACAAAGGAAAATTGTGGCTCTCTCTAAACAAGTGCAATTATAGCAAAGACAAATTGTAACTCTCTCAAAGGAAATTCAGAATTTGCAAAGGCAGATATGAAATTGGTAGAAATGGCAATGTAACAAGCTCATTATATAGGTTTTTAATTCTCATGCCTGCTAACATTTTGGCATGAGAATTGACACCTTTTACATTTGAACCAGTCAATTCATGCAGTGGCAGCTAACTGACAAGTTACTCAACAAATTGAGAGATGATTCGACCTTTATTTAGGAGGAACTTTTCAACACACATGGTAAAATACGAATGAAAGACACCTACAGGCGTTACTCAGCCTGGGCGTCTAAAATGGCGGATGAACTCTTGCAGGGGAAAATGTCATATGTAAAACGCGTCCCACCTGGCTTCTCTCCCAAAATTCTCACACATTTCCCAAATGGAGGATGGCATTTGCGACCTGGTCACCTGGGCATGAGTTTGCAGCCACGCACGTGCGTTTTTCTCAGTCGCACGATTTCCTTTTGTTCATAAATCTCGATTATTTCACTTCAAAAACCTTTGAAGTTTTGGCATATAAACATTTCGCATTTCACAAGGTCTATGAAATGTCTTTGATAAACCTTTTACATTTTGTCCAATGTAAAATACGTTTATTTTACCAAATAAACTTCATACGATTTTAGCAAAAAGACTATAAAAGTCATTTATTTATTTTACTCATGGTAAATACATATTATTTGCCAAATGACTATACAAGTCAAATTTATTTATTTTCCAAGATCTTATTTATTTAAAATATAAATAAAATGTTATATTTATATTATGTATTATATTAAATATATTTTATTATAGTTTTATTTACCATAATAAATATATATATATATATATTTAAATGTTTTAATATTTAAATATAACTATATATATCTATATATTTATTCCCGGTAAGACTATAATAATGTATATGTTAAATATAATATTAAATATATATATAAAGTCATTCATATATTTACACATAAATATACATATAAGTATTTGCATTTAAAACATTCAAATACGTGTATTGCGAGCCAGTCAGCATACTCTCAATACACCTATTTGTGCAAACATGTATATATACGTTTAACTGTAAATTTAAGGCATCAATATAATGTTATAACAAACATCATAGATAGTGTGCATATGTTAATAGGCGTGCTAGCCATGTGTATGCAACTGTATGTATGCCATGTCAACACATGTGTATGGCATAATAATTGCCCATCATACATCTGTATCGACATGTCATACATGTTGCTACGTACATATGAGTGGTACACGTATAGGCATATACATCCTATCTATACCATACTTATCAATTCATATTTCACATTCAAGGCTCACAAAACAGTAAGTCAGATAACAAGTAGCACCACTCATAAAGCATAAAGAAGTAATCCAAAACTCTTAAGCCTAAGGATGACTTATCAGGATAACTCAATCTGACTCAGTTCCCAAAACCCTTAGTGAAGTGTGTGTATGCTCAACTCATTAACTTTACTGGTTATCCGACCAAGCCCCTCTCCCGAGTGATGTCTCCCCTCCACTTGGAGGAATAGTTTCTATTCCTACATCCATTGGCACAAAACCATGGCAGTTACTTGCTCATAATAATTTGCAATATATAAATCAATTATAAAAACAAGACTAATTACTCTCTTTTATGAATTGCTTATCCAAGAATAACATCAATCAAGAACACGGAATGAGCCAATCATAACATGTAAAAAGATTCTCAAATTGATAACAAGGTTCAACACATTTTATTCATTCAAATCCTTCCTTACAAATAGAATGCTCTAAGCATTACTAAAATAGTAACTATACAATTTCGGGGTGTAATAGTAAATTATCAGTCTGCACTTGGAGATTCAAATTTCTCCCTAGCAGAGTCGCTATTTTGTTGGTGATTTTTTTTAATACCAACCAACTCTTCAGGGTAGCCTATAGATATGCCAAATCCAATGATTAGCACCCTAAAAAAGGTTGGGCCAATGAACAAGAGAAAGCAATTAAGCTTTCCTCCTGCACTTCGGGTTATGCAAGACCTAGAAGGGTGATCCTATAATGCACCTATAATATTATTTTTAAAATATCTTCATTTACATTGCACATTAAGCAAACATATTCTCAATTGATGCTAAATAGGTGAAATCTTTAGAGAAGTTGGCAATTCCTTTAAAGATTTTAACAACTAAAATATGAGAATTCTCACACAACAAAGGTAGGTCGATTGAAAGGTGTATTTATGAATAATTGTCTCAAATCAAAGACCGAAAGCACAAGAAATGCATTCAACACCTTAAGATTAGTGCCATATCTCAGGGCATGGAGTCAAAACAAAGTAAACTGAACTAAAAGGCAAATTTAATTCTGAACATCCATAATCTCTGCAATTGCCTTACAATTACAGATTAACACCCAAAATCCTGTGAGTACTTACCAAATCCACATGACACAAGCATGAATCATGATTTAACTAAAGCATTTAATTCATCCATTAGATTAGAGCAACAATTATATCATATTTCAGAGTGAGAGACTAAGACAATTAATGAACAAATCCTTGATCCCAATTAATTAATAATTCATGCACAATATCAAAATGGAGAGACAACAGGCTTGAAAAATTAGCATTTATATTCAGGTATTCTTAGAAGCTAGATAATTGACAAAATTTACTCAGCTAACCCAAATCCTAAGCTACAGACTCAAAATATATTTTTGTGTTCTCACTATACACTTTCTAGATCTAGAATTTGACAAAAAGACCCCTATCAAATAGCCATGAATTAATTTTATATTAAGGAGCAAAAACAAGCCTCAGGCTATTGGAAAAATCACATTTCATTTGCCTTGCAATTTAGAATAATTTCAGTTGTATTTGCATTCCCAAGCAGTTATATTTGCAGCAAAATTTTCCCACCAAATGTTTTGCCTCCCAACTTGTGCATTTTAATCTAGTAGAAGAAAGTAATCTACTCCCGTAAAAAATTTCACCCAACTTCTATTTTCCTATGGCTTGCATTAGATTGAAATATTTGTCCCATTATGATGGGAACATTTAAAATATTCCCCCGGTGAAATATTTTATTCAATTCACTAAATTCTCCCACCATGTCATTTTACCTTTACCCCGTGAAGGCCTTTTAATATTTCACTTTAGACTCCATTGAAAGAATTTTCTCATGCATTCTTTAATTGCTTTCACTTGACATTACCAGCAACCAAATCATTATTTAATAATGGAGGCCTTAAAATATTTTATACTTGCTACATAAAAGGATTTTCTTTTACCCATGCCTCTCTATTTTCACTCTGTATCGTACATTTTAATCCCCTTGCTTCTCCTTCCATGAATATATTCACAATTTATTTGGGTAAAAATTTTACCCTCACCTTCATATTCTTCCCCCAAGTTTCACTAAAAGCACTCAAAATGAAAACATTAGAAAATCACTCACCAAGCAAATATTATCCATGCCCGTTATACTTCACTTTTTACATTTAAGAAACTTGTTTTTTAAACAATAAAACCTCCAACTCCGTGTTATTTTTGGGCCCACCACAAGTTGACCTTCACATATCATTCTACCATCGAGCATCGCTGGTAAGATATGAGAGAAAAAAAATCAGACCAGTGATGCCCGATGAAACATATCATCGGTTGCTCGTTCATAGTGGAAAAAGCCACCGCAACTCACGATGGGCAATGGAAGGTGAGGATTACGTTGCATCTCTCATTCATTGCTGGCCATTGATCGACGCTCGTGCCCTAATTCTTCACCACGTCTGCAACCTCTCTAATGGTGACATCGTTCTCTACGACCTCATTTCTGCAACACCAAGTTGACTCCTCCTCATTGCATAATCGAACTCTACCAGTTACACATTCTATGTGATACTCATGTCGTGGATTTGCTTCACCTCATGCCCAAGCCAAATGATAGTTAGGGTTCCACCAACAAAAGAACTTCCTCAAAAAAATTTAAAACACTCCTGACAAACGCACATTGCAGGTTGCATTTTCTCGAAAGTTTCTAAGACCTTTTCAATAACTCCATTTTGTATATGCCAGGCATGGCATTCTTTGAAGTCTCTTCTCTACTTGTACAGAGTCGCGCTGAACTATTGGTGTGCCTTGCATATGCTTCCACATTATGCGTACATGTTTTATCTTGTATCCAAAACTCCACCTTTATAGGGTTTGAGGCTCCAATCCCTTCAAACAATTTTGATACATAGTCACTACAAGCGAAAACTTCTTCCAGAGTGAACGCATTCCACCATGCATCCCTTCACAGAGAAACATGTATGAAACATGATCCAACCACCCTTGAATAGTGGCTGCCCTAGATTTGCCCATATGGAGCATTAAGGCAATGGTGCTTCCTGCATGGGATTCCTGCATTGGCATAGGAATCATTTCTAGATGCCTTGCCACAACCATTTGACACCTCCTGTGAATTCATCCCTTCATACCTATCGGCCCACTCTTCTCATGATTTTTGTTTCCAAAGACAACTCAGATTCGGCTAGAGATAACATGATAGCCACACAATGTTTTATAATAGGATTAATGGTTCTTCCTTTCGGTATCATGTTGTTCAAGAAACACAACAAGATTAGATAGTGTTGTGACTTTGTCCTATGGTAACTCATGTTACAGCCTCGATCTTCAATGCTTTGATGGCGATCCATGTACTTTAGCCTACTGCTACATGACATTCACAAAACATTTGATAAGTTTCACCTACCCTGGGTTCATCCCTTGTTTATTTCACATTTGGTTGAAGCTCATTCCATATATGAAACCCCTTTCAATGTTCATTGCAACTTCAAAAGCTTGACGTAGATTAGCTAGGTCCTCACTTTTTAGTATATAGATCATCTTCTTATCAAACACACCCAAATAAGAGAGCGTAACCAAAGCATCATTGGGTCTTATTTCCATATAATTTAGGAAACACGAAAAAAAATTGACCATACTAGCATAACAAAGATTTGCCTTTTCAACATCATGTAAATGTTCAAACAACCAAGCAAGATTGAATAGAGTTGTGACTTTATCCATTGGAATTCATCTGAAACACCACCTTCTATAGGCTTGCTAGCCTCGAGATTTTCAATTTTTTATATTTCAAATAATAGTGCCTTGGAACATTTGATTTTCCTGTAGAACACAAAAGCTTTAGGCTCCCTGGAGTGCCTCTTCTTTCACAATGGAAATAAGGACCATTTGTGGCCCATTACTAAATCACTTGATCCATATAGAATTTGAATGTTTGACCCATTTTATTCATTACAAGAGGATTATTGTCATGAGAAATTTTATTTTGAATTCTGTTTATAGGCCTTCACCAACAACACTTGTGTGACATAAGTCGAGTCCCCATGTGGGCCCGGTTAAAATTTTTTGTTTTTGGTCAACTGATAATTGAAAATAATCTAAAACCTAAGCTAGATACATTATGGATTTGAAAAATTGAGCGGGTTGTCATTTAGATTTGACTTTTGACGTCCTTGGATTTTGACCAAAACCATTCAACTAGCCTCCGAAACTAGCTTAAAAAACTGATCAAATTTCCTCCCTAAGCCTTGAAAGTTGACTTTTTGATGAAATGTTATACAGAGAATCCAGAGCATCAAAAAAATGTTTATTATGATGCCCGAGGTAAAAAATATCAATCCTCAAAGTTTCCTTCTCAGAATTGTCTGGAAATATTGATTCTGAAACCCTGAAAAAGTCTATTTGGAATGGGCTTTGAAGAAATGGAAAAAAAAGAGCTAGAGGGCTACAAACTGGGAATGTGGTAGATAATTATATAGGAAATCATGGGGAACATTCACTTTGACATTTAGGTCATTAGGTCGCAAAATAAAAATTCAAATGTGAGGCCACTTTCTGCAGATTTACACATTTCATTATGCAAATCTGAACTTTTTTCAAAAGGATTCAATTTGGAAAACTTAGCAAATGGATTCACGAGGCTATGCCAAATGACATGGTGTTTGTTTAATATGCAAAGAATTATGTAAAAATATCAGTTGAGTTTAATACTCAACAGGCAAAAAGATACAACATCACAAAGATGGCCTACTCAGAAAGGTGTAACATGTGCAAACAACAAACCAACTTTTGAGCCTCTAGACAAGGGCATTAAAAAATTATTATAACTGATCATGTGAAGCTGCAAATGGACATATGGCATCTCCAATAGGTGTTCACCATTTCCGATTTTTCATGATAATCAAGGGGTGTCAAAATATGAGCTCCCAAAGTGAGCTACTTAGGCCTATTCTGCAAAGGTACTTTTTGAGTACATTAGGTAAAATTTTACATGGGCCCTAAAAATTTAGCCAAACTTCTGGAGGTCCCAATAGTCAGGTTCCTCAAAAACTCCTCAACGTTAATGTAACCTCAACCCTAATGTAGTAGAGGGGATGGTAGACATGGCAAAAAATTGTAGAGATGTTGAGCTGAAGTACCAAGATGACATAGTCACTGGGTGAGAATTGTTCCTACATTGGTATGGAAAAATAAACTATCGTTCCCCTATCTCCAATGCATGGACCTATGATTTGGGGAAGCTAGTTGTTCCTAATGTCTTTATAAATGTGGAACTCATCAAACGCCTTGCTTTTGGGTATGATGAGAATATCTGAGTAATTAGGGTATTAGATGGAAGTGTCCTAATGGATATAACCAAGGAGTTTATCCGTGAGGTTTTTAGACTCAATGTGGCCACATATAAGGTTATAAACCTTCTTTTAGAAGAAAATACAAGCAAGATAGAAATAGCTTCAGAGTGAAATGACTCCCTAGGTCTAGATATAAAAGCTTGTATGAAAAGTCATTGAGAATCCTTGATAACAAACATGAGCCTTTTGAATACTATTTAAGAAGAAAATATTACACATTATGCTAGGTGTTGGGAGAAGATGCACGCTTAAAACATGGAGATACCTCTTATGTATATGGCTGTTGATATACAAAATCCTTTTGTTAGTAGTGAATTTGACTATGCCAACTTTTTAGCTGAGGCTATTCACAATCGGCTGGTGGGCATTAAGAGAAGGAAAAGTGGTATGTAGATAGAGGTTAATTTCATGTGGTATTCTCTCCTTTTCCATATGCTTTTATACAAAGGGAAAGATCATTTTATCATATTTTTACAACTGAGCATGAAAAATAAAGAGGGCTACAATCTCCCAATGCAATGTTGGACCCATATTTGGGACAAACATTGTAGTGAGTCTGACTATTTTTTTTTGAGATTTTATTTGTAAGGCAAGTTATGGAAAGGTTGGGTCTACCTAGATTCAGATTACACAAGGAAATTTTGGATTTCCTTATGTCCAAAAAGAGGAGGTTGAAGTTAGGAGTACATCATAACTGGGGAGATTATTACTTGCATGAGAACTCAGTTGTTATTAGAGTATATGGGTGCCCTCAAGCCCCCATGTGCTACCCAAATATGTGTCACCCAGGTTGGAATTCATGGAAATTATATGGCTATTGAATGAGATTGATCAGTTTCATTTAAGGAAACAAAGGAAATGGTCTTTTTTCCCTTATATTATTGTCTTTTCAGATTTCACTTTTACCAGAGACATTTTAGATAGGCTGGAAGAAATGCTTGGGGAATACAAGTTATTTCAGTTAAATGTTATGGATTTTGACCTTAAAGGTTTTATACACGAGGTTAGGAAAGGTATCAGAAGGTCCGATTTTCGCTATCAAGTTGATGAAAACAAAGTTGTCATAAGAAATTGCAAGGACAAATCTAAGGTAATATAAAGAAAGGAAAAACGGATTGCATTCAAGAAGGAAAAGATTGCCAGGATAAAGAATGATAAGGATTATAGTGGAGCACTTTTTGATATTGTTGACCCAATTGCCAAGATTAAGGCGGTGTTGAAGAATTTTGACAGAGTTTTAGGTAAGGCCCCTATCCTAGAAGAGAAACCAACAAACAAGGCACCAACCCCAAGAGCCTTTTATTAGGGAAAATGTGCAATCCAACCCACCACAAGTCACTCGCTCTCCTTCCCCTCAAACAATCAGTGTGGATTTTAATCCTCCCCCAAGAGAGAAACCACAAAAGAGGATGAAAGTTGAGCAACCTCCATTGTTGGTTGCCAATCCCATCAATCTAGATGAAAGTGAAGATGTTCATATCATCATGGATGAAATTCAGTAATATATGCCATCCCCCAAGACCAAATATTGTTGTCCTTCTTCAACAAAGGTTCGAGTTGGACGTGGCTATGGGGAGATATAACCTTAATGATGTGAGGAAATTAGCATTTTCACAATTCATGTTTGATGACGATTTTATAAAATCCCAAGAGTTTAAAGAGTTTATTTTGAGATCAAAGAGGGAGGAGTACTTAAAAGAGTTCAATTTGCACATGCAAATGTGCCTAGAGAAAAGTGTGATAAATTAGTTGCAAAGGTAAGGGCAAAAATGAATTTTGAGTCCAAAAACATTATGCCTAACGAAGAGAGAAGAATAGTGGAAGATAGTGGATTGCTACTACTCCCTAAAAGAGACATTTGATCTAAAATTATCTTTGATACTATTAGGAAACAAGAAGGAGAAGTTTTCTCCATAGAAGAGGAAGCAGAGATGGAATTGTCAAGATCAGGGTTCAACCCACATTGGGAAGCCCTTGCAATCTAGGCCCTTGCCCCAAATAAACACAAGCCTGCAATTGTTGAAGCATCGAAGGGTAAGGGTATCAAAGGGAGCTTGATTGTAAAGAGGGTACCTAACACCTCTGCCCCTGAAGCTGTTACATTAGTGGTAGATGTTGCAAATTTTAATGAAGCTATTGTTTGAAGATTGCAAGATAGACTTAATATAGTATTAAGGAACATAATGACCTCATGGAAGCTTACAACTAGCAACAGGTATCATCGGCTCAAAAAATCCCTTCTTGAAAGTGTGTAGGAAGCAAGCTCCTCTTCTACAGTGCCCCCTTCTCATGTGATGATTAAAAATGAAAAGCTTAAAGAAAATATTCAAATGATGGAAGAGTAGTTGAAGAATTCTCAATAGAATCAACAAAAGGAGAGTGTGCATTGTAACATGCATCCTGGAGCACGAACTATCTAAAATATTAAGAATGATGGAAAATACCCGTGTGTCATATCTGAATTTGAGAAATGCCATTACTGAAATAAGTGGGGATCAAGAGAAACTCAAATGTATATTTGGACAATGGAATCCTAGATTTTTATCTTTGGAAGGTATGTATAAGGGATCTACAAACACATCTGATGCCCCACCTGGTATCTATCTTACTTTTGAGATTGTCAAGATGGCACAAAATCATAAAGGGTATTTGGAAAGTATAATTGAAGTTGTAGGAGCAAAAATGAACTATTTCATAAATTTTGACAAAAGGGTTGCACCCCACTTGTTAGAAGATAATGGGGAGTTGAAGACTCTAGAGAAAGGGAAGGATATTTTCAATATTGTAATCCCTACACTCCTCCATCTAATTTGCAAAGACAAAAAACTTGATTTATATTTAGACAAGATGGTTGATGTAGAATAGACAATTGGAACTTTTTGTAGAGAGGCCAATGCTTTACTTGATGCCAAGTATCATCAAAATTTGGAGAATGCAGAAAATTTCTTAGCTCATGATTAGCCTTTTGAGTATATGTTTAAGGCATGGAATGAAAAGTATAATTTTTTACCCGAACTATGAGTGGATATATGCTTTTATTCCTATGCCTCTTGTCTAAGAATTTGGTTGTCAGAAAGTTTTGCGATAAGATTCTTCACTTCTTTGCTTGTTTCTTCCCTTATGTTATAAAAAGGGAATCGTGAGCCT
Organism: Sequoiadendron giganteum; assembly: GCA_007115665.2. Taxonomy (NCBI): domain Eukaryota; kingdom Viridiplantae; phylum Streptophyta; class Pinopsida; order Cupressales; family Cupressaceae; genus Sequoiadendron; species Sequoiadendron giganteum. The sequence goes on from CM021110.1 coordinate 222,016,162, forward strand.
CATTCAAAATTTCAAAGCATTCTAATTTTTTGATCTTTCATCCCATTCTCTATAAGCTCTTTTTGCATAGTTTAAGCTATTTGATAGCACATATAGGAAATATTGTAATTTTTCTTTGTAATAAAAAAAAAAAGACTCAAATACTTAAGTGTATTTCTTTAATTTTGAACATCGACCTATCTTTCTCTCCAGTATTGTATTCACTATCTTCTGACTCAAAATAATCAAGGGTTATTTATAAGTTGTCATATCACATCATGTTTTTATGTTATGGATGTTGAACTATTAGCTTCTATTCAAGGAATGGATTAATATTTCTTTCAGTTATTTATCAAAGATTGTGTGAATGACAATGTAATAGGAATCTATAAGTAGTGTGATAAGTGTTGTTCTTTTCTTGGTTTCTCATTGTAAGGTGGTGAGGTTATAAGAAGCCATGAGTTCGTATATTGTAGGAGTACATTTCATTTTTTGACTTAGTTGTGGATAAGGCACTAATCAAAATAATTCATAAACTATGAAAAATGATGCAGAATCACATATCAAATCAAAAAACAAAATTTTACTTTACTGCAAATTTTAAGTTTTACGCACAAATCCACACTAGCAAGGAAACATTTAGTATTGAGTTAAATGATGAATCATTCAATACATGTAAAAATTATAAGTATGACACAATTAAAATATGAAATTATTAATATTATGTTAATGTATTCAATCTAATTCACAATTTCATGTAATACAATATAAAATATCATCAACTACAATTTGGAATATGATTCATGAAGTGCAGTATAAATGCCTAAAAACTGCTAATTCACTTCCATTTGTAAAATCAAGTCAGGGTCCTCAAACTAAGGTTCAACTTGAGATAAAGTAAAAGAGACATCTTGATTTTGAGGCTGGTCTTCATTTCCTTCGCCTTGCATCTCAAATTCAACATTCATTGTGTCACTATCATTTGCCCCATTGCTAGTGCCATCATTATGAATATCACCATTTGAAGTGTTGCACAACCCTCTTATTTCACATATGGACCTCCAGATTGTGAGTTCCCTTTCAAAAGGAAATTTTTTGACATTATACGCAGTTCCAAACACCCTCAAGCAATTTTACAAATTCTTGTCTAGTTTGTTTCTTACCTTTGATTTCAAAAATTCCAATGAATTGAAAACTCTCTCATCCTCCACTGAACCCAATATCATTGTTTGACATAAATCAACAAGTTTGAAATGTTCTGATATCAAACCATACAATATTTCACTTTGACCTAAGGTTGTCCAAGCCTTTGTTATTGATCCTGCTTCCATTGGCTTCTCCATGGAATCAAACTGATCCATCATACTTCTTGAAAAATGCTTACATTGTTCTCTAAGCTTATCTCCATTTATAATTCCTTCTATTGTCTTTTCATTGTATTCCACACTTTTCAAAAAGTGTTCAACCAAGGTAATTACTTTATCATGAAAATAGCTTGGGCTATCTCGGTTTCCTTGAATCCAAAATTGAGGATACATAATAGACATGGCTTCAAGTATTTCATCTCAAGGGAATCTATTATAAATCTTTGTGGAAAGAGATTTCATAATTTCCTTCAAATTATCACTAACAAATTTAACAATGTCATTAAAATCTTCCTTTGTAACATGTACTTCTCTAATAGAGTGCCTAACCACCATACAATGGTGCATTGGTATCTCAAACCCATGTACAAAGACACATAAGTGTCTGCTTGCATTAAACTATAAATAATTTTTAGGATGATTCAAATCTATAATTTTCTACCAACTTAAAAAATTTGGGCTTTGACAAGTTAGATATAGATATAGATTATTGAGGTCCATGCATGTCATTCTATGTAATTTAGTATATTCATATATATACATAGTTCCATCTTGGGATTTCTTCATAAGATTGTTTATTTCATCCAGCATGGGGAGAAGACTAGCTAAAGTCAAGAGTGTATCTATATTGCTTAACCTATGTAAGAGGTCAGGAGCTTTGTCTACTATGTTGTGGTGCTCATACATTATTACAATCAAGGATCAATATTTTGAAAGAACTCATTGTGCTAGTCCATGCAAGGAGTTCCATCTGGTATCAATATCCTTAAGAAGCTTGTTTCCTACTATTATTTGCTAAATTTTTTTTTAAAATTCCGCAAAAAATTTGGGACTTTGGTAGAAGTACGCATAGAGCTTGTAGACTATATTTCAAATTTTGATACTATAGGATACTTGCTTACAATTTCAAATGCTAAATCCATTCTTTGGGCCATGCAGTGAATGCCAAGCATGTATGGTGAAAAATTAGTCTGCAACTTTGTGAAAACACTAGTCTTGTGACCTTGCATTACTATAGCTCCATCAACTCCTACACACACCAAATTTTTGGCAATTGTCAAGTCATCCATACCTACAATTTCATTCAAATATTTATTGACTAGTCCAAATAGATTTTGTGATGTTGAACTGTCCTTCATTTTATGAATACAGAGAAGATGAGCTTGGTGGACATGTTGTTTTACAGTATACATATGCATACAAACCCAAGAAGTATTATCTACCATAGTAACTTCATCTAAAGATAATGCAATAAAGTTTGACTCTTTTACTTTCTCTTTTAAATATTTATTTTTCTCTACAGTAAGACAACTTTCCCATTCCCATCCAACATTTACTGACCAATGTGCGCTAGGAAAGTTAGGAACACCCAAAAAAGATAATAAATTAAAATATTTTGGGTAGTCTATCATAGGACACCCTCTTGACAAAATATGAAAAACAACACTCATCTGAACATTTTTTTCTAGTTGTGCTCCTTCCATTACTTTTCGAAATCGAGTCTCAATTGTACCTCCACACACAACAAGCTTCAACATTCTTTTCTTATGCTCATCATATTCCTTGGCATACTCAACATGAAGACATTCTTCCTTTGATTTCCATCGTACTATTAATTTTTCTTTTTCGTCTATGATTTGTTTCTCACAAACTTTATCGATATACTTTTCTATAGTGTCAAGATTTAGCTACAACTTCTTGTCTCTTTTACATTTCCAACTACAAATCATACACTTGCATTTTTTTGGAGGTTCATCTTTGTTTTCTTTCTCCACTAGTTTAATGAATGGGTACTTTGACACCCAATCAAGCTAAAAATTTCTTGTCATTTCCCACTCACGCCCCATTTTTAATTTTCCTTTTCTTTTATTGCTACCAACATCATCTACAAGCCCAACATTTTTATCCAAGTCAATTATCTCATTCTGGCTAACCAGGGTATCCCTTGGAACATCTTCTGTGGTATTTCCATCCTCATTTGACTCATTTAACTCAATGGCAATCCAACCTTTTGGTGGGAGTGAGGTATTGTGAATGCCTTATTCATTAATATTTGGTGGAAGAGTTGATGATGTAGCTCCATCTTGATCTGATGGATCAAAATCATTGCCAATTCCAAAGTAAGACTGTATGGTAACTCTACGTTTTGGGAATTTTGATGGCCTCTCAGTCCCTTCACCACCCCGAGGATTCTTACCCTTGTTGCACTTGCTACTTGACATCTTGATCTCTCACTTTGAATAAAAGATAGAAAAAATGTCTTCTTGTTTAAGGACATAGAATATAGATCACATTCCCTACTCAATATCATCTTTAAGATTGAAGCAAGAATGAAAAAGAGAAAGAAATCTTATAATAATATGAAGAAATGATCACTCACCTTTAAGTTTAGGTTTTCACTAAAATTGTTATTCGTTAATGCAATAATGCATGTGTTGTAATTTTGTAACTTTCCTATGATCAAATTCAAGGTTCGAAGTCCAAATTCCGATCAAGAGCTCACAAGTTTAGAACTAAACAAAATGTGTAAGAATAAATGACAATTTCGATTGCATTTGTATCAATCCATATTTGGCGAATTCCACTAGATTTTTAAATGGTATAATAAAAATTTGGTGAACCCCACATGATTATACAATGATACATTTAAGTGTTGGGTGAATCAAACCTCGATGGAACACATACGTTGTAATTTTCAAGGCGATTATGGCCCTACGATTAGCATGGAGGTGTCATGGCAATTGGCGAAATGTGTCCTCAAATGTAATTTTTTTAATGTTAATGGAAAAATGGGTCCTCAAGGCAACTATTTGTAAATTTTATTGGAAAAATGGGTCCTCATAAGTAACTATTTGTAAATTTTAATTGGAAAAATGGGTTTTGATACACAATGTTGTTTTAATAGTATTGGCGAATATGTAGGTGATTTAATAGATGCTTCCAAGATTCCAAGCGAAAGTATTAATTAGTACATTTAAAACACATAGTTTGTTATAGCAAAATTATTACTTAAATATACTCATAAAATAAATCGATGGCGAATGGAAATGCATTGGACGGATAAATCATAAAATCCGGGCGATTCGGCCACCCAGTTGGGTGTGATTTATTTTTCGATTTTGAAATGACTGATATGTAATATTTGTCAATTGGCGAAGATTTGCCACTAAAAAAATCCCTGCACCAAATATAGTGGCATTATTTTTCCTTGCTCACCTACCTATTATTGATGCAAGGGAGCTCTCCTAGCTACTTTCGTTAACTCCATCTATTCTCCATTACTCCTCCATACTACTTATGTACCTACAAAAACTACCCTCTAGTCTTAAATGCCTAGTTTGGGCAGGAGTGCTCAAAGATCATTATTTTCCTTCATACTATAATATTGAAGAGTAGGCTTACACTCTACCATTGTCAAAAGGGATGATTTTGGGTTCATTTTCATAAAGGTTGGTTCCTTTGGTGGTGACTCAGTATTATGTAGTTATATGGGTTTGTCTAGGGATTTGATCATGCCATTTATATTTTTAGAAATGTAATGAAGTATTTGAACAATTGAAGAATAAAATGTTATGAATATTGTGCAATGAGTGCCTCCAAGTTGTGTGTATTTCTTTAGGGAAAAATTTACTCTTGTCAAGGTTTTATCTTGTCACATTTTTTGATATGATTGTACTGAGAATTTAAAATGTGACATCATTTTAAAATATTAAAAAATATTGTAATAATCATTTGTTTAATTTATATGGATTCATGTTCAATTTTAGAATACTAAGTATGCATTATGTATAGTGCTTTTAACTTTATGGAACATGTTCCTAGATCAGTTATTTTATCCTTCCTTTTATTGTTCTCCTTCCTACTACATGTGACTCCATATTCCAATTGGATAAGCACCAATATTTGGTCTACCCAACCAATTTCAAATCATTTAACCAAATCATAAACACTCCCCAATAGCATAGGAATAAAATACTCAAGGTTGTGCGTTCATAACCCAGTAATATAACTAGGGATTTATCATCAAGATTGATATGAAATGAATCTTTTTCACAAGGCTTATTCGTGCATATATTTTATCAATTATATAAGGTTTTTGAGACATCTAGTTATTTTGATTCAGTGACAAGCTTTGGGGCCAAGTCAATAGGTTGGGTTTGGCTATCAATATTTTTGGTTTTCCATTTTATTTGATTTTAATACCTATTCAAGTATACCCCTTTTTGGTGAGTCTACGAGTTTAGTCAAGGTACACAAAAAAATTCTTCCCTCTTTCTCTCTTGGGAATTATTTTATTTATAAATACAAATATATCTCTTTATGAAAGCAATGCAATCTTGTTTTAGCATGAATAATGTTTTATAATCACGAGTCGCTTTGTTTACTATGATGATGCCTCATCTGAATGCATAAATGGTGTAGGCATGCAAAAATTCATAATTCATATCACACATCATTAATATTATATTTTCATCATATTCATCCTTGATCTTGCATAACTCATCATTTTCATCGTTTACATCACTAATTACCCTTTTCACATCATTTTCTATCATTTTCACCTATTTTCCCTATTGTTTAAATAATACTAAATTATCTAATTAATTCATCATATTTCACTAATTTTCCTCTAATTTCTAATGATTAAATAATATTTACTATTTAATTATCTAACTTCCATCTAATTATTTTGGAATATTCTTTTTTAATAAAGAATATCCCAATTCTCATATGGCATATTTTTTTCCAAAATATCCTAAAACATCTCGTTCCTCCCATTCATCCTTGACCTTTCATTTCTTGATCAAATCTTCACCCTTCATTTCAAAATATGCTAAACCATTTTCCTTAAATTATGGAGATATTTTGAGTTCAAATTGATCTTGATCCCTCATTTTCCTTGATTCACTCTCCTTCATGGGTCTTTAAGGTTTAATCTCAACCGTTGATCATAATTTTGGAAACCTATAAAACATCCTTCATTCCTCATTATCATACACCTAGATAATTTGGGAAACTTTGAATTCTTGAGCATATCATTATCATTGAGCATTTGAACAATTATCATTCATCTAGGTCATCATTTCATGCTTTTGATATCATGGGAGCTTCTTGATTGAGCAATCCAACATACCATCACCATTCAAATGGAATGCAAGGTTTGCACATGGTTTGTTTTCTTTTTTTTCTTTTGATTTTCATTTACTATATGTTGATTTCTAACCATGTATGCACACAGTTTCATTTGTAAGTGGGATTTAATCATTTCTTAAGTAGGGTATTGTGAATTCTAACCCTTTTTTTGATAATTCATGCTATAGATCTATGAACAAATGTGAACAATCGCCTCTGTCAACCATGAACAAATATGTTTGCTAACCTATCTGTGTTTGTTAACCTGGTCACATTTGATTTATTAGTTGTACGAGGTTTTTTTGATAATCCTTTCGCCTATGCAGGTTTTTCCGTATTTTCCAAATAAATGGAGTTGTGTTTAAATAAATTTTTGTGTCTGTCAACCATAGACGGTCGCATATATGGATTCTATCACGTATACTAAGATAAACATGGTCACCTCTATAGGTTTTTTCATGTTTGACTATTAGTTTTGCTCTCTATTTTTTGAAAGAAACTTTTTTATTCTTAGATTTCATCTAACCCTAACCTCTATTGTCTATTATTTTGTACTTTTTTAATCTAACATATTTGTGGAGCATTCATTTGGGAGAAGACAAAATATTCAAAACTTTTAATGCTTTTATGTTGTAGGTTTTGATCAATCCAAGACAATCTTATTTCAAACTACTAATACATTGCTTACAGGTTCCTTATGCAATATTTTATCATTTCAACTTGTATGATTTATTGATTGGTAGATTAAATCACATTTGCATTTGGTGCCTTAAAATCAATTTTTTTGATGTGTATTGTAAGTTGGAGTGTACGTATCCTCTCCCCTTGCACCTTGTGCAATCTTGGGTGAAGAGAAATAACTTTAATTTGTGCTTTTCTTCTATTTTAAATGAAGTTGTGTTGTCTATGTATCCTCTCCCCTTGCACTACGTGTGATCTTGGGTGATGAGAAATAGCAACACACAAGTCTTCCCTTATTGTTGGTAGGAGGCCTACCTTGGGACTTCGACCTCGAGTGATGCTTTTTGGCGCACTACAGAAATTGGATGAGAGTGAAAGCTATAGTTCGATCTATGCATGCAGTGCACTAGAATTTCGCTAATGGTCTTGGGTAATTTTAGACCACGAGGAGACATCTAAGTGGTCGATGGTGTTCATAGAGTTCCACCCACTAAGAACCACTTTGTACTAAAATCCTAAGACCTATCAAATGTCTTCTATAGTGGTGCACCGTGATAACATTGTCATGAGAAGTTACTTACCATGTCTGCTCCTTGGTTGAGGAGATAAGGTGTCTTATTAGGGCTTATGCTCTTTCAAGACAAGGGGTACCAAGGTGGTACATGACCTTGGCATACCCTACTCTTCTACTCCTTGGATTTACATTAACACACAAGTTTGGTAAGCCTACTATAGTTAGACAACCTTTTACTATTAGGTTGTACTTGTTTTGTTCTATTGATCTATTGCTAGTGAGCTTTGTGGAAGAAAGCTTATGAAATGTCTCTCTTACTATTCAATTCAATCTTGATTGTTTATGTTTGTTGTTCATATCAATTTCTTTCAAAAAATACACTTAGACATTGACATATCAAACTTTTCCAAAATTTCAAGAAACAAAAACATAGTAGTAGAAAATAGTGCTTGACTATCACAGTTTACCACCTTTGAACAAATTGTCACTTATGCTCTGATACATTGCCATGTTTTCTCACGCTGTCACATCTATTCTTTGCATCTTGTTGTGTTTGCTCAGATTGTCACATTTTTTCTCTACATATTATCACTATTGCTTATTTTGCCGCATCTGCTTTTACTATATTCTGTCATAACCTCTTTTTGCACAATGTCACTTTCATTGAAATTACTACATTTTCCAATTAGTAGATTATCGCTATTGCTCATATTTTTGTGTTTTCTTTCTATATATTTCTACTCTTGCTTTCATTTTCGCCTTTGCTTGGGGGTAGCATGACACATTTGTCTATAAAATTTAACCTTATCAAACCTACAAAATTTCTTTGATAAAAAAATTGTCTTAAATCTGTCAACCTAGAACTGAAATGTCTATCATAACAGTCTCAAATAGTACTTTGTGTCCTCAAACATCGCAAATATCATTTCAACATTGGTCATCTTAGGAAACATCAACATAGTCTTTTAGATAAACATCAAACATATTTAAATATTAATAACATCAATCAACATCAATCTTATGAGACCATCCTTTTTGGAAAAACATTAAATCAAATCAACCTCTTGGATATTGACATATCAAACATCAAACCTATCAAATTACTAGTATCTTTTGATCTCATTTACCCATATCTTGTGAACTTGTTAAACTTAGTGGAACTATCTCCCTCCAAGGTTTACAAAATTACCAATCATTTCTCTATGCTTGTACTCACGAGTCTAGTCCAAACAAAGACATCAACCAATATTTCACCAACATCTAGAGATCTAGCACAATCCAATCAACTTTGTCATCCTTTTGTCTAAAATATTGACCATCAAAACCCTACAATTTTTTAACATCAAAATCCAAATAAACTTTATTGTCTTTCTGTCCAAAGGTCAACCTTCCAATAACAAATCAATTTGAAAGTCATCCTTTTATCCAAAAGACTTATCAACACATCCTTTAATAAAATACAAGCAACATTACACATATCTATCATATATATCTTTCCATCCTTTAGGTCTAGTAGGACTTTTTATGACAACAACAAGATCATGATATAGGAAGAAAATGGTAGCCCATATTAGCAGTTCCATTGTTCCAAAAACCACAAATGTTGAGACTTCAACTAAAATGTCATGAGATACTCTACTCCACAACAATCAAACATAAATTCTTCATTTCAACCAAATGTTAATCCTCCACCACAACCAAACATTGATCCTTCACAAAAAATATACATTTTGAACATAAAAACTATTTCTCTGAACAAGGAAATCAACCTACTAGATGTTAATTATAACTATTATATTAATAGTTAGGCTTATAATTTGAAACCTACTGATAACAAATTAACTTAAATTTATTAATATTATTAAAGTTAACTTATTAGAGATATTGTTAATAAATTATTAATAACAATTATTTTGTAATATTAAGGCACCAAATGCAAATGTGGTTTAATCTTGGAATTTTATTAATTCCAAGATTAAATCACATTTGCATTTTATAGAATTGTTAATAAAGGATATCTATAAGCGTATATATCTTGTGAACTTGTTAGACTTAGTGGAACTATCTCCCTCCAAGGTTTACAAATTCACCATCATCTCTCTTTGCTTGTACTCATGAGTCTAGTCCAAACAAAGACATCAACCAATCTTTCACCAACATCTAGAGATCTAGAACAATCCAATCAACTTTGTCATCTTTTTTTCTAAAATATTGACCATCAAAACCACACCATCTTTAAACATCAAGATCCAAATCAACTTTGTTATCCTTTTGTCCAAAGGTCAGCCATCCAATATCAAATCAATTTGAACATCATCCTTTTTTCCAAAAGACTTATCAACACATCCTTTAAATCTAAGAAACATTACACATATCTATCATCTAGATCGTGCCATACTCTAGGTCTAGTAGGAATTTTTATGACAACAACAAGATCATGGCATAGGAAGAAAATGGCAGCCCATGCTAGCAATTCTAATGTTCTGAACACCACAAACGTTGAAACTTCAACTGAAATGCCATGGGGTTACTCCTCAACAATTAAACTTAAATAATTCATTTCAACCAAATGTTAATCCTCCACCACAACCAAACATTGATCCTTCACAACAAAATTTACATTTTGAACATCAAAATTATTTCTCTCAACAAGGAAATCAACCCACTATAGGACAAGATGGATATATAGAAGAGGATTCTGATGAAGAACTTACCGAAGAAAGGATATCTCTCAATGTATATATAGGAATTATTAATAAAATAATTCCAACAAATAAAATAATTCCAAGATTAAATCACATTTTCATTTGGTGCCTTAATATTATAAATTTATTGTTATTAAAAATTTATTAACAATATCTCTAATAAGTTAACTTTAATAATATTAATAAAGTTAAGCTAATTTGTTATCAGTAGGTTTCTAATTATAAGCCTAACTATAAATATAATAGTTATAGTTAACATCTAGTGGGTTGATTTCCTTGTTGAGAGAAACTGTTTTGATGTTCAAAATGTATATTTTTTTGTGAAGGATCAACATTTGGTTGTGGTGGAGGATTAACATTTGGTTGTGGTGGAGGATTAAAATTTGGTTGAAATGAATAATTTGCATTTGATTTTTGAATAATTTACGTTTGAACATCAAAACTATTTCTCTCAACGGGGAAATCAACCCACTAGAGGAAAAGATGGATATATAGGAGAGGATTCTAATGAAGAAATTACCGAAGAAAGGATCTTAGAAATGACTCAAAACCCCAAAATGCTAAAGGTCATGGAAAAATTTCTTAGTTCTAATACAAACACTTACTTCTATAGGCTTGCACAACTTGGTGTCAAGCTACCCATAGATTATAATATTGAAAATCTTAAGGATCCAACCCTCATTAGTAAGGATGAAGATACGGTGTTTAAGCAAGTCTTTAAATATATTATATAAGTGAAAATTATAAGTTTCTTTACACAAACAAGTGATCCTCTTCAAGAAAGACCAATTGACAATCCATTATAGATAAAACCATCTCAAATGGAACAAGCAATGGTAGACCAACATAATCAAACTGGCCCTAATGTCTTGGGAACATAGAACCTTCAACAACAATCAACCAATCCTTTTACAACTCCACTTGTACCTCATAATGTTTCAACTATTATGTGGAGACCAAATGTATCAAGAAAATTATATGCATCCTCTTGGTCACAAAATGCACCTCAACAAGGTCAAAACTCTAACATGCAAAACAGGTCAAATCTTCCTCCTAGACCACCAAATCCACCATTGCATGCTAACATGCCACCACAACAACAAAATATGGCTTCACCCATCTATACCTTTATGAATCTAAACAATCCACCAATCCACCTCTTCAATCACAACAACAACCACCAATCTATCAACATGCACAATCCAAATCTCCACCTCATGTACCAACAACATAAAACTCAACAAAAACATGCTCAAATTGACAACATTCATACCAAGACCCTTCATATAACGCTCAATATCAACAAGGGTTAAACTTTCAAAATTAGGATCCTAATGCAATGCAATATCAATATGGTCCTTCATATATCCAAACTCCACAATAACCAAACATGAATCCGTAATATTAGTAGAATCTTGTTCCTCAACAAGATAATATTTTTCCTTGACAAAAAATTATGTTCCTCAACAACAAAATCTTGTTCCTCAACAGCATAACGTTGTACCTCAACAACAAAATCTTGTTCCGCAACATCAAAACATAAACCCTCAATATCAATACAATTCTCCTCAAGGACCAAACATTTCATCACATATATATAACATCCCTCAAGGTACAATGCACACTCAAAATCCATCTTACAACTCATCATCATTCCTTGGGTAGTCAAACTATAATCCACCTAATCCTCCTCAAGGAAATGAGTTAGCATTACAAATCAAAAGCCTCAACCAAATGATAGCGGACATACAAATTGGAAAGATTGAGAAAATTTATGCCTTTGAATACATTTTTCCTTATCCTTATGATCAAAGCATTGTCATGATTCTCTTCCCTAAAAAATTTAAAATTCTTAAATTCGACAAGTTCAAAGGAAGAGAAGATCCCATCAAATTTTTCATGGTTTGCACGGAGGTAGCTAACAACGACTATTACATGATGAGACTCTTTCCTATGAGCTTTGGTGGACAAGCCATATAATGGTTTTCTCATCTTCCTCTTGGAATCAAAACATTTAATGAACCATCAAAAAAATTCACCAATCACTTCTCGTACAAAAAAGAACACGGGATAACTATAACTAATTTGTACAAAGTGAAACAAAATGAAGACGATTCCTTTTCTTTCTTCTTGCAACCAAGAGATCATTGTAACTAATTTGTACAAAGTGAAATAAAACCAAGCCGATTCCTTTTCTTTCTTCTTGCAATGATGGTGACATAAAGAGAGTAAATACAAATGGCTTGTTCCTGAGAAGCAACTTGTTGAAATATTCATTGGAAATCTAAACACCGATTTAAGATTCCAATTAACTATGTTGTGTCCTAACATATTTGATGATATCATTGAAAAAGGAATAACTATCGAAAGGGCACTTATTGTAAAATTAGTTATCAAGCTATACAAAAATAGAGATCAACCTTCTAATTCAAATGGTAAACCACGTCTATGGGAAAAGAATAAAAACATCACCAATGATGGAGTATGGATGCTAAATTTGTGCAAAACATACAACCTCCATCTAACAATCCTTAACACAATGTTCAAAGCAATCAACAAAATAATCCTCTAAATAATAAAATGACTAATCAAAATGAAAATCCTCCAAGAGGACCACCAAGACCTAACAATACCTTCAATCAAACAAGATGAAAATACACTCCCTTGGGAGAACTTGTTGAAGTGGTCTTGCGAAAATTGATTCAATCAAACCTTATCAAATTACTAGAACAAAGAAAATATGAGGAACCACAATTCAAACCTCCTTGATACAATGGGAGTGATCAATATGAATTCCATAGAACTAAAGGACACAAGACCAATAATTGAAATGAAAAAGTAAGGGAATGGACTGCAATAAAATTGCATACTCCTTTGGCAATGTAGTGGGTGTTACTTTTTGAAGCCAATCACCATATCTTATTTGTAACTATAGTCGGTAAAAATATTGAGTGTAATGTTATGACACAATGAGGAAAAGATACAATCTAAGGAGGCACACCACAAAATAAAGCTTTACCTAAGCCTCTACAAGTTGAGTATAATCTTATTGACCATCTGAAAAAGACTCCCACACATATTTCCATCCTTGAACTTCTTAAAATATCCCCAACTCATAAATAAGTTTTGTATAAAGCCTTAGTAGAGTCTTTTGTACCCAATGAAATTAACACAAAACAATTTTAGGCCATGGTAGGGCACATTGCTTCTACCCATCATCTTGTCTTATCTAAAAGAGATCTTCCCTTACATATATATCATAACCAATCTTTATACCTAGAAGTTTGTATCCATAAACACAAAACCAAGAGAGTATTGATAGACAGTGATGTGGGCTTAAACATTTTTACCTTAAATCTTGTACAATAGCTAGGATATTCCGATGAGGTTATTCAAAATTAAAAAAACCATTACTATTAGAGCTTATGATGACAATGAGAGAGATTCTGAAGGCACTGCCAGAATTCCTATTCAAGTGGGACTAGCAATAGTGGAAACAACTTGTCAAGTATTGGATCTTGAGCTACCATATAACCTTCTCTTGGAATGACCTTGAATTAATGTAATGCAAGCCATCCCTTTGACCTATCACCAATGCTTGAAGTTCCCCTATAATGAAAATAGGTCACCATTTATGCTAATTCAAAACCTTTCCATTATTGTAAGAACTTAGAAGAGAAATACACAAAGATCTTCCAAGTTCCTAGCAATGATATCTCTTTTTATCCATTTGACTATGGGTTAAGTGCACCAAGATGGTTCCCAAAAAGGGGACTTAAGTGGACAACTTTTTTATGAAATCAGGAAATACTGACCTTGGACGTGAAATTGAGGATACTTAGACTCAAAATTTTGAGATGGAACAAAAAGAAGGATTCAAGTGCTCTGAGTCTACTTTCTAAACTACTAATTTATTTTGAAAATGATTGAGATTAAGGGGTTCAAACGAGGGACGTACACAAATTGGTGTTGTTTTTGTCAGAAAAACATAACATAGCAACTCTTGTACGACCCTCGTACGGTGAACTTTTTTTTAGTATTTTTAAAATCGCAATGGTCAGAAGTTAGCTAACAGTATGTAGTTGATGCATGATTTTTTTGATAATTTTTTAATGAATATTTGATTTTTTACTAATTTGCGAAGTGGACATATCCTGAAAATAGAATTTTGGCCGTGCTACCCCTACAAATTTTGGAAACTAATTGATTTGTTTTTTTTTTAATTTTTTAATTTTGTAGAATGGAGTCTAGTTTCTAAAAATGTAATTTATTTGAAAAATTGATGAACGGTTAATTTATAACGAAAAAAATACCAAACACTGCTTTTTGGCAAAAAAAAGACATACAGATAAAATAAATTATGGATGAAAGACTTAACATTTTCAGAAAGTGAAAAAAATTACATCGTTGGATAGCTAAGAGATAACCCAACATTACCCATGTGCTCGATTTTTTCGATATTGAACCACGTGCAATCCTGACGGTGAGCACGAACTCGATTATGAGAAATATGGTGGATTTTTTAAAAACACGTCTCTAGTCATTGGGAATGCCCTCCAAGCCTTTGGGTTGGTATTCCAAGGCAAATACCAAGCTTAAAGTTCGGTAATTCCCAAAGCAAGATATAACGCGAGCGCGTTATAATGCGCTCGCGTTATATCTCACTTTTGACATGGTTTTTGCTTCTGCGGGGAACATGTCTACTAGCACATAACGCGAGCGCATTATAACGCGCTCGCGTTATGTCTTACTTTATGTTAAATGCTAATATATTAATGTATGCTGATATATTTTTATGTACATGTATGTATGTATGCTTGTATGGATGTAAGATTATATGTACATATGTATTATGCTTGTATGTATGCATTTATGTATGTCTTTAGACGAAGGGAGAATTTAGAGAGAGTCTAGAGAGATGGAGAGGGGGTCAAAGTGAGAGTTTAAGAGAGAGGGAGTGGGAGAGAAGGGGTTGGATTGAGGGGGACTTAGCTAGGTAGGGTGGGAGGGAGAGAGAGAGAGAGAGGGGGGTCGGAGAGAGAGAATTGAGGGAGAGGGAGAGAGAGAGAGACAAAGAGAAAGAGAGGGTTATGTAGGTAGGGTGCGAAAGGGAGAGACTTGAGAGTGTGAGAGGGAGAGACTTGAGAGTGTGAGGGGGGTGAGAGGGAGAGACTTGTGAGAGAGAGGGAGTGTGAGAGAGATGGAGTGGGAGAGAGAGGGAGTGTGAGTGAGAGACCTGAGAGAGGGAGAGGGTGTGAGAGGGAGTGACCTGATAGAGGTAGAGAAAGAGGGGGTGGAGTGAGAGGGACTTATCTAGGTAGGGTTGGAGGGATAGATAGAGAGAGGGGAGAGAGACAAAGAGAGAGTTACCTAGGTAGGTTTCCAGAGGGAGAGACCTTAGAGAGAGAGGGGTGGGAGGAAGAGACATGAGAGAGAGGAGAGAGAGGTAGTGGGAGAGAGTGGGATGGAGTGGGAGGGACATAAAGAGAGATGGATAGAGGGAGTGAGAGAGGGTGGTAGGGATTGATTGAATGAGAGGTACGCAGAAAGAGGGAGATGGTAGATAGAGACAATTAGAGAGGGTGGGAGGGAGGGAAGGAGGGAGAGGTGAGATGTATAGATAGAGAGAAAGTGATAGGGGTTGAGGGTATAGGGTTGAGGGATTAGGGTGGAGGACCTATAGGGTTGATGGTTTCTAGGGTATTAGGGTTTAAGGTTTGAGGGTTGATGGAATAGGTTTGATGGTAGAGGGTATTTGGTTGAGGGTATAGGGTAGAAGGTTTAAGGTTTAAGCATTTAGGGTTGAAGGGTTTGGGGTTAAGGGTTTAGGGTTAAGGGTTTACTTGGTTGAGGGTAGAGGGTTTAGGGTATAGTTTTGAGGGTATATGGTTGAAGGATTAGGTTCAGGGTCCAATGTAAGGGGTAGAGGGTTTAGGGATTAAGGATTCAGGGTTGAGGGATTAAGGGTTGAGGGTTGAGTATTGAGGGTTGAGTGTTTAATGTATAAGGTAAAGGGTAGAGGGTTTAAGGGTTGAGGGTTGAAGATTGAGGGTTTAAGGTATAGGGTTGAGGGATTAGGGTTGAGGGTCCAATATATAGGGTAGAGGTTATAGGGGTTGAGAGATTAAGGGTTGAGG
>CM021110.1:222640533-222679325 GCA_007115665.2 Sequoiadendron giganteum
AAGGTACCAGGCCCAAACCCGGGCGAACCTTCAAGAACCCACAGCCCAGCATCAATAAAGTTCGCCCAAATAGAGATTAAAAGCATTTTTTTAATTTTATTTTATTTCCTAACCCTAATCGGCCCAATATGAGGCTTTTCAACACAAAAACATTTCATTTCTACTTCTCATTTTGCTCTCACCATATTTTCTCTACATCTTGGCATTTTGAAAGGAGGTGATTGTATTCGAAGGAGATCGATTGTGGAGTGCCAAATAGCTTCTACAAAGGAGATTTAAGTGTTTAAGGTATGCATTTAAACCCTATTCTTTGATTTTTTGAACTATTTTTTCAAGTTTCTTAGTTTTTGATGAATTTTTTCAAGTTTGTGAAGAATTTTTTCAAGTTTGTGAAGAATTTTTTCAAATTTATTTTTCATATTTTTTATAGATTGCAACAATGGCCAGTAGTCAAAGTTCAGTGGGTGGGGAAGGAAGTCAAAAGTTCAAAATTGAGAAAGGATCTCCTTTATGGGCACATACCACAAGAATTTCACAAATTCCTGGAGGTGGGGGTTTTGTTTGGAAGTGTAATTTATGCAATGTACAATATAATAGCTCCTATTACCGAGTGAAACTTCATTTTATGGGCCCTAGTGGCAAAGGGATTAATATGTGTGTGGGCCCAAATAAGAAGGGGTTGTCTTCTGTACAAATAGCAGAATTTATAAAAGAACAAGAAAATGCTGACAAATCAATTGCAAAAGGAAAAGAAAGTAGTTATTCTTCCGGAAAGAAAAAAACACCAACATTACCCTCTCAAGCAGTTAGGGCCTCCAAACATCCCTTCTTGCCTATGCCCTCTACGGAAGAGGAAGATGAAGATGAACAACAAATCACCACCCGCAAGAGAGGTCCATTGGAGAGGGCATTTAAAATGGAGGCAAGAGATATTGCTGAAGAAAAAATTGCACGTTGCCTCTATGCCAATGGTCTTCCATTCAACTTGGTGAGATCACCATATTGGCGGGACATGGTGTCAGCAATAAATAGTGCACCTCCTGGTTTCACAAGTCCTGGGTTTGAAAAGGTGCGTACCACCTTATTGCAAAGAGAGAAAAAATCTTTAGAGGCCCAACTAAAACCAATTAGAGATTCTTGGATTGAAACAGGTGTATCTATTGTTTCCGATGGATGGAAAGATTGCAAAAACCGTCCATTGATCAATGTTATTGCAGTGTCCCCCAAGGGGGCAATGTTTTTGAAGGCAGTTGACTGTGAAGGGGAAGTGAAAGATGCAGAGTTCATTTCTAGGATTCTCATTGACTCCATAGAGATGGTGGGTGATGAAAATGTTGTCCAAGTAATTACGGACAATGCAAAAGTTTGCAGGGCTGCAGGTGCTTTGGTAGAGGCTAGATATGAGCACATCTTTTGGACACCTTGCACCGTACACTCCCTCAATTTGGTGATGCAAGCAATTGGAAACCAAATAGAGTGGGTGAAAGAAATATACCAGGAGGCCGAGGAGATCCAGATGTTTGTGACAAACCACCATATGTCACAAGCAATTTTCAGAATTTTTTCAAGATTGGAATTGTTGAAGGTAAATTTAATTTATTATTTATTTAGTTTCATTTATGTCATGTTTTACATAATTGAATAATTTTTTTTTTTAACTTATTTAATTATTTACATGTTCTTAGGTTGCTGAGACCCGATTTGCATCTCACACAATTGTTCTGAGACGACTTGTGAAGGTGAAAGGGGCATTGAGTCAAATGGTTATTAGCAACCAATGGGGTATATGGAAGCAATCAAATTCAGAGAGGGCCCAAAAGGTCAAGGCATTGATCTTGGATGACAATTGGTGGGATCGTGTGAATTATGTATTGGAGATGACCGAACCTATCATGTCTATGCTTCGGTTTGCTGATACAGATGAACCATGCTTGGGGGATGTCTATGATAGCATGGACACAATGTTGGAGAAAATAAAAATTGAAATACAAAAGAGAGAGAATGATCCTGAAGACACCCTTTACAAAAGGGTGGAAGCAATCGTTCTTCATCGTTGGAACAAGATGACAACACCATTGCACCTCCTTGCATATGCCCTATCTCCAAGGTACTATACTAGAGAAGTACTTTCTATCCCAGGGAGAATACCGCCATATAGAGATCTTGAAGTTGCTAGAGGGTATAAGAGTGCATTTAAGAGACTCTTCAGTGATCCAGAAATGGAGACAAGTGTTATGAAAGAATTTGGAATGTTTATCATAGGAAAAAATCTTAGCTCTTCTGTTGCCAAAGACCAATACAAAATGGATGCTATTACATGGTGGTACCTCCATGGTCAAGTTTATATGTACCTCCAACCTCTTGCAATCAAGATCTTCTCACAAGTAAGTTTTTTTTTTTGCCACTTGTATTGTAGAATTTAACACTTAACATTCTTGAATTTATCTTGCATTTTTTATTTTTAATTTTGTTGGTTTTCTCTCTAGGTTGCAAGCTCTTCTGCTGCTGAACGGAATTGGAGTACATACTCCTTTATCCACTCAGTGAAGCGTAACCGGTTGGCTGCAAAAAGAGCTGAAGACTTGGTGTATATTCATTCTAATTTGCGTCTTCTGTCACGTAAGGAACCTCAATACAAGGAGGGGGCAGCAAAGCTTTGGGATGTAGCACCCGAGTCTGCTGACTTGGATGCAACCATTCAGGATCTTGCTAGAGCCACTATGGATGATGTGGATGATAATGATGATCATGACATGCATGGTGCTGGAAGTGGAAGCGGAACCGCTTTGGGTTCAAATGATGATGATCTTGAAGTTGAAGCCACTGAAAATCCAAATCAAGATGACTTTTTTGATAATCCTTTTGATGATTGATGAACATTGAAATTGAATCATGTTTCAACTTTCATGAACTACATTTTGTAATTCAGTAATATTGTAATTGTGATGATTTCCATAATTGATATCATTGATATGGCGTATTTGAATATTTTTCAACTATCAATTGACATTTAA
The DNA here is from genome assembly GCA_007115665.2 of Sequoiadendron giganteum. Taxonomy (NCBI): domain Eukaryota; kingdom Viridiplantae; phylum Streptophyta; class Pinopsida; order Cupressales; family Cupressaceae; genus Sequoiadendron; species Sequoiadendron giganteum. Next base: position 222,643,548 of record CM021110.1, read on the forward strand.
TATTTATCTTTGGCATTTGGCATTGATCAATGATCAAGTATCATACTATGAAATGATTTACTTTTACAATTCTGTATATTTCTCTTATTTTTTTGTATATATAATACGTATATATATATATTTATATATATATATATATACACGTACCCATACGTACCCAAACCCCTAAAAAAATTTTTCACGTACCCACGTACCGGGTTCTCGTACCCGAACCCGTCCCCGAACCCGAACCGGTAACTTAGCCATTTTAAGCAAAATGCCTTAATGAAGCAAAAAATTTGGTTTGGGTACAACAGCCAGCTCTAGGGATATTCCAGCTAGAAGAAAGAAAGGAAATGTAAAATGTAGTGTCTTTCTTCTTTTATAATTCCTTTTGTTTGATTCAAACATGAAACTGAATTATTAAGTGCACATAAAGACAATTTTTTTTATCTACAATGGTTTCCTCCTCTAGAGTATGTTAAACAGATATATCATAAGTAAGGGTGATGAAATGAGAGAACAAAAAAATGTCTTTATTATTTCCTAATGGTTTATAGGGACGATGTCATAGATGCCATTGCAACTATCTTTGGTGTTGAACATGGTTCAACACAACATCACCCATAAATGTAAACCATAGGAACAACTAATACAATACACCATGTTGATAATTTTGTGTGATTTTGTTACAAAATGAAGACACCCTTTGCAAACAGCAAATTTACACCTCATACTGACCAAATTGATCCGTTTTGCATAATTTTACAATTTAACTTATACAAAATATTAGTGTATATTGGTTTGTTTCAGTTTTTAATTGCATATAAAAAATATTTTCCTTGTGTGCTAAAACTATCTGACCTTCTAATTTTGTAAAGTGCCACTTCGTTTTTGAACTTCTTATTTTTAAATATTACTTTCCAACTTTAATGCGCCTCATACAAATCTTTTTCATGCAAAAATGTAATGACCCGAGGTCCGCATCATTTGATTTTTCGATTTAATTGTCAAGTGTTGACAATGTAAACATGTTGTCAACAATAATAAATCACAAGTTGTAAGTCTTCAATCTTAAACTTCCAAGAATCAGTATTTTTAATTTAAACAACAATTTATTGACATTAGCATATTGATATGTTTATGATATGTATTAAGACTTTGAAAGTTTGAAATAAATATTATTTCAGTAATGGCAATATGCCAAGTAAATAATGTTGTCCCTGATATGTTAATTTGTAATCATGCATTGCTTTATGGAAGAGGTTTAGACGTCTTATCAAGGTGCTCTTTCTGACTTTGAAATGTTCCCCTTAATTTTTTCCCTTGTTTTTAAGTTCACATCAATGCAATCATGCACCCGTTAAGAATTAGCTCCAAATCAAAACACTACTGAAACAACTCTAACCAAGAATGCGCCTTAAAACCACTTAAGGAGGAGGCGCAGGCATATGGTCAGAGGATCCCTAGGATCTAATAACTTGATAACATTTGAGATAGAGAGCTAAACTCGACACCAAGAATGTGCATGCAAGATCCTTTTGCAAGGCGAGGTGCTAACATATGGTGGAGTGCTAGTTATAAAACTGAAAATAACACTTCTTCTGCTGATGCAGGCATCCACAAGTGGTGGGAATACTCCACTTATTTAGTGGGTGTGATTATTACATTTATTTGAATGCGGCAAGCCAACCATTTAACCTCACTTCCACTTAAACTATGGTGGGTATACACCCACACAACCACTTATTTTTCATGGGGGGAATACAACAAAGTAAATTGCAGCAAGTAAACAAACTGCAGTTAGTACTACTAATCAGCTTACAAACAATTATTAAACAGCTGCAATATATCAAAGATAAGTTCTCAGAATAAGCAATGGTTAGAGTATCACTTCCTCTAACTTTTACAACTTGAAAAGATGAATAATTGAAGCTCAAATCAACATGATAATAAAACTTAACTAATCTGATAAAAAACAAAAGGTATAGAAAATCAGACCAACAAGCTGTGAATTCACCAAAATAGACGAAACTCCTCCGAATCAGCTCGAAATGCCTCCATATCACAGTCAATCAACAACTAGAAGCAAGGCGTCCAAAATCCAATGGGAACTCGAGCTAGAAACAAAAGAAAACAGAAGGCACGAATTCCAATGCAAATGCCAAATGGTACGACCCCTTAAGGAGACCGACTTGCTCTTAAAAATCAGAAACTTGATGATTAAATCTGCAAATTTGCAGAAAGGGGCGCCCTCCATAGTAGAACAGCTTGGGCCAACACCCAGAATGAAACCAAAATTGATGATGAAGCTATGAGCAGAAAATAGCTTCAGCTAGGCCAAATCAAGAACTCAGAAAACAGGCTTTACATCAGCAACCTGTTTGATATTATCAAATTGAAGCTCCATTTGTACTTCAAGGTGAAATACAGTCACAATGATCCACCTAGGAAGCCATAGTTTCAGGCCCGAAGGATGGATTGAATTCGTTAAGCTCCCCCTTAGCTAGGTTCTGGATTCAAACCAGCAACATAACTTTACTTTCAATTTTCCAAGATAATCAACTCTCCACAAAGCATCAATATATAAGTTTTAGTTGGGCAAATGAATCAACTGTAACTCCCACAAAGAAAACTCTTCAATTCCTTCATGGGACGCCAAACACCACAAAATGCACTTTTAAATATTTAATATTTAAACTCTTCATTCTCCTCTCCAAATCGTCCCACTTTAAAATGAAATAAAACATTTAATAAAATATTAAATATATCCACTTTATGGCCCCAACTTAAAAACAACTTGAAGTCATTAAACTAGGCATGGGGTACAACTTCAAAACACAATTTTAACTAAGTATGGAACCTAGTCCAAGGAGGTAACGGAGAGCAATGCTCAAACTGCAATTGATTACTGCAAAAAATAGCAAACTGACATTAGTCAAGCTGAACCAAGCTGATAAAGATGCCACTGCCACAAATGGACTTACTAAAAATAGCAAATGCCAAAAATAGTAAGTTCACTGCAAACACCACAGAAAGCCAAACTGAACAGCCACACTGAACTGCAAAAGGATGAACTGTTGCTAGAATGATACTGCTATAAATTGACATACCAAAAATAGCAACTATTATAAATAGTAAGTTTGTGAAACATCAATTGAACACCAACTGAGCAATAAACAAGACTTACTATAAATAGTAAGTGTTTCCAAACGCCTTCTAAGCACAAACCGGGAAGCCAACATGACTTACTATAAATAGTAAGTGTCTGGAAAGGTTGTCAGATGGGGATGCATGTTACACCATTTTGAAGCTCTCTGAAAACCCAGAAAAACCCAAAAACCATTTTTGCATGCAAAGTACCTGCCAGAATTGCATGTCATATTGTTAACATGCATGTTACCTCATCTTGAAGCTCTCCAAAAACCCATAAAGCTCCACCAGACATGCATTAAAAACTCTCGCATGCAAGCCCTCAAAATTGCATCTGAAACCTTCTAAAAAATAGGAAACCCTAATTTTCCATTCTGCTTAGCCTACGAGTTTCCGGAAATAGGCTAAAACCTCAAGAAAAGCGTAGGGCTAAATTGGGGACATTACAGTCCGCCCTTCCCAAAATTGCATGTCTTCAAGCAATGCCGCCACACTCCAAGAAAATAGTTTGATCCTTACTATGCCAAGTAGGATCCCAGGGTCCCAAGTCCATCTCCAAAAAGACCCACCAGGCTGATGCTGGGCCACACTGATCACACAATGAAAGCCATCATACCAAAACAGCATTGTCCTCCTCTGTAACCCTGAAAAATTACAGAACATATGACTTGAACTAGAAGACCAAGAGGAACAAAATTCAAAACATTGCAATATCTCACACCCCAAAGTCTTTGAGAAGTTAATATCATCAATGCCAATGATCAACATCATTTGGAGCACAAGGAACAATGATCTAAGCAATTCAAAATTATTCTCATCAGCAAAACTCCTCAAAGCATCAAATAGAATCACAACTGCAAAGGTGACTCCAACAAGGATATTCGCAAAGAGGGAAACAACCCTTTGCAGATACATAACAGCCTTATCCTCAAAGCTCTTCAAGGATGTCCAATGCCTTTTCTGAAGATCACAAACATATACAAGAAGACACTTGAAATCTTTCACAACTCTCTCCAAAAATCTCAGAAAGACGAACCAAAACAGCCCAAGGTTCGCTGCCTTGAACATGAGTACCAAAGAATGTTCGCAAGTGACTACTGGAAAGAACTCCAACTCTATTCAAAGATTGGTTTGGATTAGTCCGAATCACCATTCTTGCCATTAGAGGCCAAAAATCATCTCTGGAAAGAGATTGTGAAGTGAAAATATGATCGTACCAGCTGCCCATTAAGTCAAAATTGAATGACTCAACATCAGATTTAAAAGAAGTCAGCATGCTGGGAAAGGAACAACAGCTGCAATACTGAAAATCCTCGTCCATTTTGACAATTATGATCACATTCAAAGTTGGAAACACCCACTCTAACAACTCCATCATAGCAAAGAACCATTCTTTGCTCCCATTTCCTCTCCAAGCCATCAATAGATGATCAAATATAATCATCAATTGGCTGATAAAAAAGGTAGCAGCACCTCTAGCACTGAAATTTTGGCACTTATTACTCCAACATACCTTCTTTTCACACAATGATCTTCATCAAAACATGTTGAAAATCCCATAATACGATAATCAACCATGAAAATTTTCCAATACACCGAAACAATTTCTCTTTATGACTCCAAATGTTAGATAGAGCCAAAAATGATCTCCCAAATCTGGTGTCCTCTTTAGTGTTCCATCCTGAGAAGAGATTGGAGTGAACTGAATTAACATTGAACTCAAAAGATGGATTATTAAACATATAAACTCCTTGAATTGCAACAATTGCCTTCTTTACAAATTCAATTGCATGATTTCTTTCATTAATCCAACATTGATAATCTGGTTTTTTAATCTCTAAGGAGTCTTTGATGAAATGCAAATTAAAGAGAGTGGCTCCATCTCTAGCTCCTTCTTGTCTCTCTTTAATCAAACTATATGAACTGTCAACTTTGAATAGGACTTGCACGTCATCTTCAATGGATATCAAAAATTGACCTTCCCACTCATAAGTACGCAAGGATGGTGAACTGTTGGTAGGCTACATATCAAAATCAGAACTTTGTTTCTTGTCTTTGCTGCTCTCATAGCTGCTCCAAAACTCCCGTCCTTCACCACCCATCAACTGACAATGAAGAGGATCAGATTTTACCAATTCTTCAAACCTTTGTTTACAATCAACTTCATGAATTGGAAAATCAGATTTGTGTTTGGGATCCTCTTTAATCTTTTCATCAGCAAGGGCCTTTTGGTCTTCTAAAACTGCTTCCACCTCACTGATACTTCGATCATATGTTTTAGCAGCCCCCAACTTGATCATTGAGTCATTATGGGGCTTTTCCGTGCAAGCTTCTTTGTCAAAGACATTTTCTCCTCCCATGGCTATCACATAGCTTGCATTGAAATCAGAGTTTTGTACTATATTGGGATCAAACGGAAATTTATCCCATAAAGGTTCCTTGACAACCTTAGACACCTTTACACCTGGATCCCAAATGTTGAAAGCCTGATTTATATGATAAAAAAGAAAGTTCTCTTCATGTTGCTCTTGGAGTGTTGCCTCTTTGAATGAGACACCTCCCAACACACCCAAACTGATATCTTCATAAATATCTCTTCCCAAGAGCTTAGTTTGATGATCAAACTCAAAACCTTCTAAATCTCCATTGTTACAATGAAGTAAGAAATCATCACTATTAGCTGATTTGAAGATTATATTCTTCTTACCTTCAATAAGCTCTTCATGTGTAGGTACATTGCTGATTTCTTCATTATTTGTCACAAGCAAACCAAGGAAGTCATCTTGATTACTTGTCATAGACTTTTCATGTATATTTAAAACTGATGTTGCCTCATTGCACTCATCCTTAGCATGTGCAAACAAATGCATATCAATAGGTGCATCATGAGAATCCACCATAAAATCATTGAGAAACAACATTTCATTCCCGTCTTCTACATTAATGACCACCTCATTTATCTGCTTTGTCTTCTTCAAGTGTGGCTCCAATTTGCCCTCACACTGATTGAACAAACCTCTGATAAACAAACCAACAGTAGAGGAATTCTTCCCTTCTTGTTCATGAATTTTTAGCAGGAAAGATAGGACGAAATTTGGAATGTCATCCAGCTCTTTGATAATCAAAACTAAAATGTTTCTCATTGCTGCAACTACATCCTCCTCTTGTTCACTCCAAGTTGAAATGAAGAGGTAATGGATCAAATAATATATTCGATCTTGCATACCCAATTCAACCAACAACTTACTTGTTTTGAGTTCTGAAAAGATCTTTAGTATAACAACTCTTCTGGAATACTCATTGCTATCAGTTTCATCGAGATCTTGAAAGCTTTCTATGAACATATGAAGAACTCTTTCCATAGTATTATCATCATAGGGCACCAAGGGTGCCCAAATTCTCATCACTTCACTGAGGCATGAAGTAACCAATAGATTGATCTTATCATCCAGATGCCACAACCAATAAGGACATTTCAAGAAAGTCATTGCAGGCGCCAATGCTGTTTTAATTATCCCTAAAGGTGACTGCTTCACATGGTTTAAACATTGTTCCAATGTAAGAAGTATTCTCAATTCTTCTTCCCTTGTCTGGCATTCATTAATGAGCCTTGCACCTGCAAAGTGTAAAGATCTTGCCAAATCTTTCTCTTCATCTAAAGCCATAGCTAAAACTGGCAAGACAAGGTTTCATAAAACCTCTAAAAAGGTGTCAACTCCAAAAACTTCTGAAGCTGAAACTAAATTTTGTTCCGCTTTCTGATGTAGTATCGGTCTTCTCTGACTCTCATCTGATAACATGAAGCGCTGAAACTCACAGGATGGCAGGAAAACATGCTCTGATACCACTGAAATGTTCCCCTTAATTTTTTCCCTTGTTTTTTAGTTCACATCAATGCAATCATGCACCCCTTAAGAATTAGCTCCAAATCAAAACACTACTGAAACAACTCTAACCAAGAATGCGCCCTAAAACCACTTAAGGAGGAGGGGCGGGCATATGGTCAAAGGATCCCTAGGAACTAATAACTTGATAACACTTGAGATAAAGAGCTAAACTCGACACCAAGAATGTGCACACAAGATCCTTTTGCAAGGCGAGGTGCTAACATATGGTGGAGTGCTAGTTATAAAACTGAAAATAACACTTCTTTTGCTGATGCAGGCATCCACAAGCGGTGGGAATACTCCACTTATTTAGTGGGTGTGATTATTATATTTATTTGAAGGCGGCAAGCCAGCCATTTAACCTCACTTCCACTTAAACTGTGGGGGGTATACACCCACACAACCACTTATTTTTCGTGAGGGGAATACAACAAAGTAAATTGCAGCAAGTAAACAAACTGCAGCTAGTACTACTAATCAGCTTACAAACAATTATTAAACAGCTGCAATATATCAAAGATAAGTTCTCGGAATAAGCAATAGTTAGAGTATCGCTTCCTCTAACTTTTACAACTTGAAAAGATGAATAATTGAAGCTCAAATCAACATGATAATAAAACTTAACTAATCTGATAAAAAACAGAAGGTACAGAAAATCAGACCATCAAGCTGTGAAATCACCAAAATGGACGAAACTCCTCTGAATCAGCTCGGAATGCAAGCCCTCAAAACTGCATCTGAAACCTCCTAAAAAATAGGAAACGCTAATTTTCCATTCTGATTAGTCTACGAGTTTCCGGAAATAGGCTAAAACCTCAAGAAGAGCATAGGGCTAAATTGGGGACATTACAGACTTAAACCTTTATATTCATGCAACTTATAAAGGATGCCGTATCTGAGCTTGCCGATTAAATATGCATCTTTTGATTGGTTGGGATTGGACTCCTTAGGAGTACTAAAACCTGGTTATTATTGTATACACATTTGCATAAACTGTTCGATATCATCCTTACTCTTTGTATTGTCTTTTTATATCTCTATGCTTTAAGAGGAAGAGATGTATCTCTGGGGATTGAGATGTCCATCTGAAAGGTTATGCCTTTTAGTTAATATTAATTATGACTCATTGAAATACTTAATCGGTGTTTTTGAAACTTAATTCATTTCCTATAAGTTTTTATAACTGCGACAATAATACTAAGCGTTGCCTATCTATACTCCATACTTATGAGCAGACCCTTCATTCATCAGTAGATAGTAGTCAAATCATATATTGTAATTCCATTATCTGCGATCCAATAAGGAATGCCAGATTCCTCCAGAACGACGTTAGTAATGAATCACGATGTCTTCCTTACCATTGCGTAACCCCTCAAATAGTGCAACATGAATTATTGTTACCTTAATGTTATCCAACCTCTTTGTCCGTTACATTCCTTGGCATAATCGATGGTTTGATTATATTAGATTATGCTGCCTCTAATCACTTATGAAGAATATATGATTACTCTCCAAGAGGAATATGACGATGATTAAAGGTGCGGTTTGATGGCACGATTAAATCCAACTTATGTATTAACAATGTTTCTTCGGCGGCAAGATTATACCACATTCTTCATTCATTGCGTAGGTGCAATACAATAACATTAGCAGCAGATGCTCAACCGCCACTCCCATATGTGGCAATAGATTAAGAGTCTCCAAGAATACAATCAACTAGGAATGTATTAATATTCAATAAGACTATAGTTTAACACTGACCCATTCAAACGCTTGCATGCTGTCTTTGGTCTCTCTAAACACGATATACTTCCTTTATCCATAGCCATTCATTATCATGTCTTCAATTGGCTTTATTCGATGACCACATGTGATAGCTTGAAATAGTATCAGATCCTACTATAGTTAATTCGGTTCACATTACCCATACTATCGGTAGTGCAAATCGTTGTTATTTCCTTTCATGGAATGCCATCGCTAAAGTGACGTCCAAAAATATCAAGCTCTTTTAAGTCAAATCGGTTTTGATGAATTATCCACCCAATATGAATATTAGCAAACGCAACCGTAGATAGCTTCAGTATGTGAAATTTATCTGTTTATATATGTTTGAAATTCGTAAGAATGAGTATATCTTTGGTTGCACCTATTGTATTTAGTTTGAAATCTTCGCCGGGAGATTCTATCTAGTCTTACACTATATTGGTTTTGTGCTAGAGTTTTTCGGTTAATATAAAGGCCCTTTAAATTAATTATTGATCAAATGTAATTGATCAATAATATGGTCGAATAAAAAATCGGGACATTACAAAAAAGACTTCTTTAAAATACTTGGAATTGACATTTAAAAAAAAAAATGTCAATTCCTTCTTTAAAATTTGGCCTCTTTACAAATTAACTTGTAGCCTGCTGGAAAAAGTGGAAGACTACAAGTACCTTGGGCTTGATTTTCACAACAAGTTCATTTGGCAAATATGCAAAGCAAGAAGAATATAAGGTGGATGGAAATCTTTATACTCACTTCAAAATAGATGCAAGAGTGCAGAATTATGGGATTGGAAAGCTAAGAGTATCTTATTTTATCTACTTGTTAGTTTTTATGATCAGATATGAAAGCAATCAGAAAATGCAACACATAAGACAATAAACACCACAAGATACCTTGGGAAAACCCTCCAACCTAAGGGAGAAAAACCTAGCCAATATATCTCTTATATATTAAATAATGAAGCCAACTTTCTTTTACAATGAGGCCAGTCACAAGGCCAAATAACAGCATCAACCTTGATGCAATCTCAGATAATAATATTATTCTTCTTGATGATAATTCTGCCTTCTATGAAGACGTCAATCTGCACTTGAAGGACTTCGATCTATACTTTAAGTACTCGCACCTTTTATGAACTGTAACTATCCATGATGTGTGAAAATCGATCATAATCAACTAAATTGCATCTTGTATAGATACAAGTCAAGGAGGATGTCTTCAATAATTGTGACCTTTCAAGGCACAAGGTTGGCCACCAAAGAAGGGATATGACTCTTCAAGAAGTCAGCCATTTAAACAAAATATAATATGCTAATTATGTGAAGCGCTTCTTCACAAAGGGCGACTCCAATAATTAAATAGCTGAAAGCTATATTTAGTTATTGCTTAACAAGCTCGAGGTTGGAAGTAAGATGCCTGACGCTGTAAACATCAACACTCCCTCTCAGCTAGGGAGGAATACTTCTAGCTGTGCAAGACATATCACCTCATCGTGATGTCAACCACTATGGCTACTCCCATATGTGGAAAAATATCATATCACCTCATCGTGATATTAACCATCATGGCTCTCCCATGTATGGCAAAGGAGCATATCACCTCATCGTGATATTAACCATCATGACTCTCCCATGTATGGAAAATGTACATAAGTGCCCATCACTCAATCGTGATATTGTCACCTCATTGTGACATTCACCATGGCTACTCCCAGAGGGTGAAAAGCACAAGTACAAGAAAATCATCACGGACTCTCTCACTTTATGTTGTCATGGCATCACGCGCATGACATCCACCATGGCTCTCCCAAAGAGTGGAAACAAGGGCTTTCAGCTTGAAATTCTCTCATAGAGAGAAATGCATTAACAAGGGCTTGCACCTCAAATCTCTCTAACAGAGAGAAATGCATTAAAGCAAATTTGAAGTTCACTGATGCTGAGACTCCTTCGCTAGGGCTTCATTCTTCACAATATCAAGCTTGTCTCGAAAGTACACAAACTTTACTCTGGCAAGAGGCTTGGTGAGAATTCTGTCGTCTGCTCATCAATGCTGATGTACTTCAACTGGATTGCTTTCCTCAATACCATATCTCTGATATAGTGGTATTTGATCTCATCATGTTTGGTTTTGTCATGAAACACTGGATTGACAAAAAGCTTCACACAGCTTTGATTATCACAATGAATGATAGTAAGCTCCATCAATTGTCCAAACTATCCTGCAAGGAGCTTCTGAAGCCACATTGCTTCTCTAGCTACCACACAAGCTGCAATATACTCGGCCTTTGCGATGCTTCATGCCACTGAAGACTGCTTCCTGCTACACCAGGAGATCATCGCAGACCCCAGACTGAAACAACATCCAAAGGTGCTCTTCCGATCAGTGACACACCTTGCCCAATCGAAATCAGTATATCCATGTAGCTTCAAGTTCACACCAGAAGAATATCTCAAGCCATACCCAACTATGCCACGCAAGTATCTCAGGATATGCTTCGCTGCAACTAGATGTATTTGCCTTGGTTCACACATGAACTGACTAAGTGCACTCACTGCATAGAAAATGTTTGGTCTAGTATCGACTAGATACATCAATGATCCAATAAACTGCCTATACATAGTAGGATCCACCAGATCTGAACTAGTTGCAGCCTCCTTTAACTTCTACAATTAGGTCTCCATAGGCGAAGACATGGATTTGCAATCCATTATGCCTCCAGTAAGAAATAAATCAACATAAAGAACCAAGATCAACTAGATTACCATCTTCTTTAGGTTCAGTAGGTTCCCTCTGAATCTTCGAGCACTTGCATCAACCTTCTGACCTCATCGTCCAAGATTGCTTGCAACGCTTGCCTGAGAGAAATGGTTTCCAACTCACACCTCTGTAGAGATTCAGGGCTGTCCTCTTTGACCCTATCCCGGATCACTCTATTCTGAATAGGTTTGTGGAGCTGCCAATGTTAAATCCAGGTTGACTGACTTGAGCAATTCTGATCTCAACTGCTGAAGAGGTACTTCAAGGATTTAGCATCTAGCCTTGCAACACTGCAACCCTTACTTATTCTCAGCGAGTCATAGAACTCCCTCTGAAGGTTAATTCTTCCTCTTCGAATAGATGTCTTTAGTCATCCACTCAATCTCATGGCTGCAAGCAGTGTCTCCATTCTCTTCTTCTCTTGAAAGCAATCTCTTGGTCTATCCTAATGCACATTAAGGAGAGATTACTAAAAGTTCATATAACTCAACTATTCCGAAGAGAAATACCATTGCTAGAAGCATATATGATTTATTATCTCAATGTTATAGCATGAATTAATAACTATATAACAATTCATGAACATTATTCAACCATGCAATACTTATCTCATTGAAATCAGAATCCTGTATGCAAAAAATGAGGGATCGATATCAATGATCACAATATTTGCTCTCTCCGCCCTTTACTTTGGCGTCGATCGCTATTGCTCTCAATGCAAACTCTCGACTTCGATTGCAACTTAATATCAAATGAAGATCTTTACCATCTTAGGCATCCTTTTACCAAGACCTCACCACATATGTTTCTATACTTCTGCTCTAAGCATTGATGGTGACTTCTTTGTCAAGATGTTCAACTAATCTTTGACAACAAGGGTCTGAAACAACTTCTCATTCAAACTCTTTAAACTTTCCTCAGATATGTATATATTCTGACTCCTCAGAGCATGACGATTCCAACTCATCACAACACCCAACAGTAACTCCTCTACCAATCACCTCAATATGTCTGTAGCTCCAAAGATAGAGAGTGACGAACACCCGATAACCAATGTGACTCCAACCATAAGAACAACGACAGTATCTTCACAAGGGCTCCCACAATTTTGAATACTGTGATAGGAAATGTCCCAGCCTGTTATCGGGTGCAATGAATGAACGAAGTCAAATAAATCGTCGTTTCTTCTCTGGTTGCTTCTGCCCAAGAGGATGAGTCTGTTAAGAGGACTTGACAATATTCCTGATTCTATTTAAAGTAGCGACAAGAATATAAAATACTAACTTCGCCCGTATTCATTAACAGAGCTCGAACAAAGCAGAAGACTCCACCAAATATAGACATCAAAAGTTAACATCGGCTTCGGACATGAATGAAACGACATAATATAGATGCCAATGATTTTCTTAACTCTATTTTGCATTCCCATCAATAGACTTTCTAGTATCAAAATGTCTATCAACTTCTCCTGACGAAAATTGAGAAAGAGGATAACATTGTTCCTATTATATCGTGATTTCATGAAGTTGTGATATCCATAGGATGACGGAGGTGAAGAAATATTGGGGTACAAAATCAAGACTCCCCTTGAAGGCTGGTGGTAACTTATTCCTCAAACCAAGCTGCTCCTGACTGCTTCCGACAGGACTTGAATTCGATTTGGAATACTCTTCACAGGCCTAACATCTACAAAAATTGCTTTTATCATCTCATTGGAACCTGAATATAATATTGTCTTTAGGAACTACGATTCCTTTAAAGATCAAGTATCCGGGTTTCTGAGGCATAACCCGATATTCTTGATAGTTCCAACGGCTTTAATAATATAAGATAACTCGATGACTACATTCCAAAACTCTATTCAATCTTCTTATTGAAGGTGCATAAGAGGCACACTCATTACCCTGTAATGCTATCGGTTTAGAATAGCGCAGCTCCAAACAACCATTCACCAATATTAAGATTGCAAGACTTCATGTAACGACCCCCAAACTGGGTAATTAAAATTTTTCCAACATTTCACTTTAAACATATAAAAGTAACAGGTAACTAAGACATTACAATAGAAACATTCCTTTCTTCATTGATAAATACATACAAGTTACAATATATATATTTCCACATGAATTCCATTTTCATTGTACATATAATTCAGAGTACAAAAGTAAAACATTTACATACATAGCTCATAAGCTTTTTGCACAAATAGTAGTAAGACGGTCCAGGTTCCCTTCCTTTCAAATCTTGGTGTATCTGTCGCTTGCTATGGAGGAGAAACATCACTCAGGCGCTTTTCCGCCAACCACAGACTGTTAATGCGGTCCCCCGCACATCTATCATTCGATAGATGGCCCTCTCTTCGAACGAAGAGATTGGTAAAGTAACCGGCTGCGACAACCCAACTGAGCATAGTGTTGTGTCCTGATCAAAACTAGAACTTGCTATTTCACAATCCCGAACTAGCATGATGGATTACAATGAACTGACAGTGTAGTCTCAACTATCTCACATCTAAGTGGATATCGTACCTTCCACTACTTTGGCCAAAGTATTCTCATTCAGTACTTCGAATGAAGGTCATCTATCATATACACTACTCAGGGCCGATTTGACTTAAGGCTATCTTACACTAGGCATAGGTATCGTCCTTTACTTTTGGATAATCTTTTATCCCAGACTAACCTACAACATTTTTCTAAGAGATTTACACAAGATAGGTATATCCTGTTTCAGATTACCTACCTTTAGACATTCTACTTCAATAGCTACATAAGGGAGGTATATCTTGTTCCAGACAACCTACCTTCAAACAAACTACTTAATCAGGAATTGAAATGTAGTCAACAAGGGTCCCTCGGGTAACTCCTAACATGAAATTCTTTATCCATGGAGTACATAGTTTTTCCTAGTTAACTTACTAACTTTAAAGCTTTAGACTACCTTGGTACTGGTTCCATCCTCGACCTAGTATTTAATAACTAGTTTCCTCTTTTCCTTTATATAAGGAGATCAAGCAATATTCAAGTAAATACAATTCATCAAGTAAATTCTATTAAAAAGTATTCCAACATTTTCCTTTCATTTATTTGAACAAGCTATTCCTTTTCAACAAACTTTTCCTATGAAATCAAGCTATTCCATTTCAACAAGCTTTTCCTATGAAATCAAGTTATTCCACATCAACAAGCTTACCCTATGAAATTAAGTTATTCCTTAATAACAAGCTATTCCTATGAAATCATGCTATTCATTTATAAACAAGCTTTCCCTATGAAATTAAGTTATTCCTTAATAACAAGCAGATTTTCTCCTTTACTTGTCTATTTTACTTATACTACAATGCCAAGTAAAGCACAAGTAGTCATGAAGGTTTTTCTAATTTCAAACTAACAGAGATGTTAAGAAAAACTCTCATGCCTTTTTCCTTGCTGCTGGCGAATGCTTCCTGATTCCGTAGTGGCAGTCTGGCAGCTTCTTCTCTTCCTTCTCTTTCTGATTTCTAGTATCACTCCTCACAATTCTGGTTTCTATAGAGGTTTTGTATTTATGCTTGCAGCATATAAAAACCACAGTCTCTCAGAAATGGCGATGGAATATGTAAATTGGCTATCAAACAAATGTGACTACAGCAATGACAAAATATGGCTCTCCAAAAAGGAATTCGGATCTAAGCAAAAGCAGATAAGAAATTCGTGTAAATGGTAATGAGAGAAACTCCTATATATAGGTTTCGAATTCTCATGCCTGCTACATTTTTGGCATGAGAATTCGACACCTTTCTCATTGAAAATGTCAAATTATGCAGTGGTAGTAATCGAGCAAGATACTTAGCAAAAAGAGAGATGATTCGACCTTATTCAAGAAGAATTTTTCCACTCATACATGGTAAAATGCGAATGATAGACACCTACAGGTGTATTCATCAAAGGCGCCCAAAAATGGCGGATTTTACAACTGGTAAGAAAACGTCAATGGCAAAATGCGTCCATCTGGCTTTCATTCCGCCCTACTCACGCATTCCTGAATGGAGGATGGCATTTGCAACCCACGACCTGGTCATGCGCGTGCGTTTGCAGCTGCGCGCGATTTCCTTTGCCCATTTTTTGATTATTTTCCAAAACAAAACTTCAACCTTTAGCGTTTGAATATTTTGCTTTTCACAAGGTTTATGAAATACATTTGCTAAACCTTTTACTTTTATCCAAAGTAAAATATGTTTATTTTGCCAAATAAACTTCATACGTTTTTAGGCAAAAGACTATAAAGTCATTTATTTATTTTACTCATGGTAAATACATATTATTTGCCAAATGACTATACAAGTCAAATTTATTTATTTTCCAAGGTAATATTTATTTTAAAATATAAATAAGATGTTATATTTATATTTTGCATTATATTAAATATATCTTATTATAGTTTTATTTACCATATTAAATATATATATATATATATATATCTATATTTAAATGTTTTAATATTTAAATATTACTATAGATATATCTATATATTTATTCCTGGTAAAACTATAATAACGTTTATATTAAATATAATATTAAATATATATATAAACACATTCATATATTTACATTTAAATATGTCTATTCATATTTGTATTTAATCATCCAAATACGTGTATTACGGGTCAGTCAGCATACCCTTAATACACCTGTTTGTGCAAACATGTATATATACGTTTAACTGTAAATTTAAGGTATCAATATAATGTTATAACAACATCATAGATAGTGTGCATATGTTTATAGGTGTGCCAGCCATGTGTATGTATCTGTATGTATGCCATGTCGACACATGTGTATGGCATAATAATTGCCCATCATACATCTGTATCGATATGTCATACCTGTTGCTACGTACATATGAGTGGTACACGTATATGCATATACATCCTGTCTATACCACACTTATCAGTTCACATTTCACATTCAAGGCTCACAGAACAGTAAGTCAGATAACAAGTAACACCACTCATAAAGCATAAAGAAGTAATCCAAAACTCTTAAGCCTAAGGATGACTTATCAAGATAACTTAGTCTGACCCAATTCCCAAAAACCCTCAGTGAAGTGTGTGTATGCTCAACTGATCAACTTTATCGGTTATCCGACCAAGCCCCTCTCTCGAGTGATGTCTCGCTTCCGCCTAGAGGAATAGTTCCTGTTCCTGCATCCATTGGCACAAAACCACGGCAATTACTTGTTCACAACACCAACAGTATACAAAGCAATCAGAAAATGCAACACATAAGACAATAAACACCACAAGATACCCTGGGAAAACCCTCCAACCTGAGGGAGAAAAACCCAGCCAATATATCTCTTATATATTAAATAATGAAGCCAACTTGCTTTTAAAATGAGGCCAGTCACAAGGCCAAATAACAGCATCAACCTTGATGCAATCTCAGATAATAATATTATTCTTCTTGATGATAATTCTGCCTTCTATGAAGACGTCAATCTGCACTTGAAGGACTTTGATCTGTACTTTAAGTACTTGAACCTTTTATGAACTCTAACTATCCATGATGTGTGAAACTCGATCATAATCAACTAAATCGCATCTTGTATATATACAAGTCAAGGAGCATGTCTTCAATAATCGTGACCTTTCAAGGCACAACGTCGGCCACCAAATAAGGGATATGACTCTTCAAGAAGTCGGCCATTTAAACAAAATATAATATGATAATTATGTGAAGCGCTTCTTCATAAAGGGCAACTCCAATAATTAAATAGCTGAAAGCTGTATTTATTTATTGCTTAACAAGCTCGAGGCTGGAAGTAAGAGGCCCGACACTGTAAACATCAACACTTGTCACTTTGGTGATTCTTTTGGGTGTAAAATTTGGGGCAGCAGCATGTTAGATCAGAAATGGAGGCAAGTGGAAAGAAGTCAAAAACACTTAATCATTGTTAGTTTTTATGATCAGATATTTAAAATTGAAAGCAATCAAAAAATGCAGCACTTAAGACAATGAACACAGCAAGATACATTGGGAAAACCATCCAAATTGAGGGAGAAAAACCCTCCGTTGTCAGATCTCAAAACTTTGATCCTCTTCTCGGACCAGTTCTCTACTTGAGCTTTAAATTCCTTGAATCTCTCAAGTACTTCCTTAGATTCTTTAGTCTTTAAGAAATAAATCCAAGTCTTTCTAGAGTAGTCATCAATGAAAATTACATAATACAAGAAACCACTCAAAGAAGTAACAGACATTGGACCACACAATCAGAATGAACAAGATCTAGAATGCATTTAGATCTAATTTCACTACTATGAAAGGGTCGTTTAGTATTCTTACCCAATGCGCATCCTCGGCAAGTACCTTCATGTTCCTGGCTCAGTTTAGGAATGCTGGTGACCATCTTCTCTATGGTTGGAAGTGCTTTGAAGTGAATGTGAGCAAGTCTTTTATGCCAAAGCTCACATAAAGCAAATCGATTATATAAATTGAATAGCCATAAGGCTATATTTAATTTATTGCCTTCAGATAAAGTCATGCCTGGAAGTAGATCTACTAAAGTTGTAAACAACAACAATCATAAGTAACCTCAAAACTAAAACTTCAGTTTCGTACGACATTTTCTTAGTTGAAACAAGTACTTTCCCTTTGGAAGCATTAGTGATGGTCCAATTGTTAAGCTACCTTAAAAAGACTCAAAATATGGATAATTGTTGTTGGCCTAGGCAGGTTATTGAGGGAGAGCTAGGTAGTAGAAAGAACATGTGGATGAAATAGAACAAGAAACAAATAAATAAATGGGACCTTAATATGTAGCAATGCCCAAACACTTTTAAGGAAATAAAAAACTATGTAAAAGAATAATTGAGGACCGCCATGTGGACAAAATAAATTGGTTAGAAGAAAGCCTACTATATCAAAGAATTTAACCCCACATGGGACCGTGATGAAAAAACTTGTATAGGAGTTGAAATTAAGGGGAATGTATAAAAAGGGGAAAAGGTCGAAGATGCCTGGATGTGGTTAAGTTTTCAACTAACCCACTTTATGCTAGATAAGACCAAAGAAATGATTTTTATTTTGGTTCTAGCTCTTTTGTTTATGATGGAGAACAACAAACTATTTTAGCCTTACCTAAATTTTTTTCCCTATTTAAACTAGGTTTAGACAAGAAAGGAGAGTTGGGAATGAATATTCGAAATAAGTAGAATTATGTTGGTGTTTCAATTCGCACTTTGGAAGTCGTGAACCTAAAAAGCTGCATTTGATGGTTCAAAATGTTGGGCACCCTTGGTTAGCAGGGGCACTTTTCTTCACCAAACTTAGTCAAATTTGAGTTTCTTGATTTTCCTTTAACTTTCTTCATTTTCCGTTTGATCTTCGTGTTTGGGCATTTTATAGATCCTGCGAACTGGATGCTGGACTTGTTGGAAAGCTTTCTCAAATTTGGAAAGAACCCATTTGAAGCTGCAAACCCTAAAAGCACTTTTGATTGCTTTAATTCTTGGGCGCCCCTGGCTAGCAGGGGTGCTTTTCTACTCCAGACTTAGCCAATTTCTAATGATTTTCAACCTTCTCGTGCTTCACGTTCACCACCTCGTCGATCGCGTCGACCGTCGTCACTGAAGCATTGACTATGTTCACTGTCGCGTGTGCATGATCTGTGAAAACTGCAAAATTGTCTAAGGAATTGACTGCCAGGCACCTCCCTTGAAACAAGGCATCCAAATTTTCTAGTGTTATAATATTTTTTGCAATTTTCAACTTTTCAAATCCCCTTCCTCTGCTCACCATTTTTCGAGCATCTTTCGTCATAGATTTAGTAGTGTAGCATTTGAGATTTTGATTCTGACACTTGGCAACTGGCCATCCTACATTGATGACCTCGGAGGTCATAATTTTTCTTCTGAAAAAGCGAAATAGACTAACTAGAGAAAAATTGACTTTTGAACAATTTTGACTAGACTAGTGTGATTGTGATGTAAAATCAATCAATCGAAATCAATTTGAGCTATTTTTGCAAAGATTCTATCTTTAGCCATTTTCCTTAAAAATAGGGCCTTGAAACCCTAATTTCGAAATTTTCCAAAATTTTGTGAACATCCTTTTGACAATAAACCTAGAAAAACCCTATGGTCCATTTATTTTTTAGAAATTTCTAAAAATAGAAAATTGCCATTTTTAGAAATTTTGACCTTTTTTGACTTTTGATGACCATTTTACAAGATTTTGACCATTTTTACCAAAATGCCTTAGTGAAGCAAATTTTTTAATTTTGGGTACAACATTTGGCTTTGTTTGAGGACCATGTCGGATACTT
Organism: Sequoiadendron giganteum; assembly: GCA_007115665.2. Lineage (NCBI taxonomy): Eukaryota > Viridiplantae > Streptophyta > Pinopsida > Cupressales > Cupressaceae > Sequoiadendron > Sequoiadendron giganteum. The sequence continues at coordinate 222,663,396 of CM021110.1, forward strand.
ACGACATAGGAGAACCAATAATTTCTGGATATTTAAGCGCAGACGAGCGTCTTATCAGTACAAGACTACCAAATCACCTATGTTGTACCCAAAATAATTTTTTTGCTTCAGTAAGGCATTTTGATGAAAATGGTCTAAATCCTGTAAAATTGTCATCAAAAGTTAGTTTTAGTTCAAACCAAGCATGGGCTTTTTGTGGGTTTAATGTCTAGAAGATATTGGCAAAATTTGAAAATTTTGTTAATTAGGGTTTTTGGGCCCCTATTTTGAAAATAATTTTGATTGGCTTATTTCACTTCATGATCATAGTGGTGAAGTCGGAATCAAGAAAAAGTCAATTTAGCTCTGGTGGGTTGTCTTCACTTTTTTAGGAGAAAAGTTAGGACCTCCAAGGTCGTCAATGGCAGTTGGCAAGTACCAGGTGTTGAAATCTAAGCCTGAAACTCATCAGCGAAGATTCTGTGGCGAAAGATGCTGAAAAAGATGCTTCACGACAAAGGGGATTTTCAAATGATGAAAAATGTAAAAAGATTCTAAGTCTGGAAACACTACGCCTTGCTACGAGGGAGGTACTTGTGCAATCAACGTGCAAGTCAAATTTGTAGTGTCTGTACACGTAAAAATGGTGAAATGCAGTCATGTACTCGTGTCAGCGGAAGTAATGCTTCAATGCAGGCAATTCAACAAACGACATGGTGTTCGCAAAGCGTGAAATGGTGAAAATCATCCGAAAAACATCAAGTTTGGAGCTAATTGCGCCTCTGTAGCCCAGGGGTGCCCTTGAATTTGAAGGCCCAGATGTAGTTGTTGATGATTGCAAAGACATTCATCTTCTTCAAATTTCCGTCAGCTTTCTAGTGAATCATCAAGCAAATCCATCAGATTTGTCAAACACTGGCAAATGATGGCAGAGGTAGAAGATGTGTGAAGCAACAAACGTCAAAGATCACAGTCAAGTTATAGAAATTGCGCCCTTGTAGCCCAGGGGCGCCCAAGAATAAATCCTGTCGGATGTCTGAATTTGTAGTGATCATCTCCGGGTGATCTCTTCAAATTCAACCCAGCTTCCTGATGAATCTGTTCGCCAGCCCATAAGACATATTGAATGACTGTAGTTGTTGATCCGACGAGCACGTGAAACGGAGGATATAATGAATGTTAAAATGTCAAAATGTACCTCTACAGGCTAGCGCCTAGCTTTTTGGTCTATCAGATTTGATTTTCGGCAGCTGTCTTCTTCAAGAGATCTGTGCAGAATCCTTCTAGCTACACGATGAATCCAACAGTTAGCTCTCTGAACCTGTCAAATGCTCGTGGATGAGGAATCAATGTAAAAACACCAGGGATGAAAAGCAAGTGAAAATTTCGCTGTGTTGAAAAATGCACCCTTCTTGAGAAAGGCGCCCTTCTACTGGAGGCCTTAGATGCAGTTTTCTGGCCTTGTGACTTCCAAGAATATTTCTTCCAAATCGTCCAATCTCCACGATGAAACCATCAACGCGAACATCAGAGCAATCCAACTCCCGGTAGCAAAGGTCAAACTAGAGCATTCTGTTGAAAGTTACAAGTTGCAAAATGAATCTCAAAAGGTCAATTGTGCCCTTGCAGGCCAGGGGTGCCCTTGCATTTGAGGTTCTTAAATCAACTTTCACAACTTGCATATATAGTTATCCTTTGCGGAATTCTTTCAGCTTCGCAATGGATCCAGTATCTAATCGACGGGAATCATCAGTCACCGACAGTTGCTGATTGGAGCACGGAGAGTCAAAATCCAAAAATGGCTAAATCTAGTAAAAAATGCACCCTTTTGCAAAAAGGTGCCCTAGAATTTAAGGCACCAGATGAAGTTTTTGGCTTTCGCTACTCCCAACAACATCTTGTTAGACTTGATCCAGCTACATGATGAATCCGTCAGCTCAACTTTAGGATCAACCGGGCATCCAAAATTTAGTGTCAAATAGAGGTATCGGTGACGTTTGCAAAAGCTAAAAGTTGGAAATTTCAAGAAAATTTCTGTCTGAGAATAATGGCGCCTAAAGTCAAACTTTGACTTTTGAAACTAAAGTGCATTGGTTGCCCTATAATGGAGAGATTTTTGAACTAAATTAAAATAATAATAAAATTTCAGTTTCACTTCCAAAACAAATTGAAAAATACTCCATTATTTTTGGATGTGGTGTATTTCCTCTTTGCATGCTAGGTGGCACCTATTTTAAGGTTTAGTCTCCATTTTTGTTAACTAAATGAGGTCCAACGAGAGAGCTCCGTCCAAAATTTAGGGTTTTTACATGCTTGTGATGCCTTAACTCTTAAAAATTCTTTAAATATGCATTTGGGCGTCCATTTCCTTCATCATAGGTTGAAGGCAAACACATTTTTCCTCATACAAGCAAGATCTGAAGGCGCTACAGGTGATATTTTTTAGTGTTCTTCGCAATTATAGGTCCAGATTGCTCAGTAGGATAGTTTTGCATGCTTCACTTTTTCGAAAGATTCTTGGCAGATTTCATCAGATTGAGACAAGGAGGTGATTTTCTTGAAGATTGACAGATGCAAAATATAATTTCTATCTTCTCCCCCTCACATTTCTTCTATTTTTGTGTTAGATTTTCTCTTGCATGTCCAAGTAAACAACAGTTTTTCGGAGTTTTGATCATCTGGGTTTGTTGAGCACGACATTCTCTACAAAACCCATGTGCTAGAATTTTTCAAGAAAAATTGTCCCGTAGCTTCACTTTTTGAAGCTTTGCTTTTTTCCGAAGATTCCTTTGCATGGTGGTGAAAAAGTCAACAATTTGAAAAATGAAGAATCTGGGTTTGTTTAGCTCTCAAGCGCCAACAAAACCCATATGCCAGAATTTTCGGAGGAAAAAAAGCTTTTGCAGCCCCTGTTGCCTCCTGCAATTTCTATCTCAAGAGGTCATTACATGTCATAGAAAAAATCACTTTTTCAAATTTCTGACGTTGTGGGTTTGTTCAAAAAGATATTCTCTACAAAACCCATATACCAGATTTTTTCAAAAAAAATTGCCCCTGGTGCCTCTATAGCTTCTATTACTGAAAAGTCTTTGCATGCCAATGCAAAAGTCATTTTTTCGAATTTCTGACGTTATGGGTTTGCTTAGAAATACATTCTCTACAAAACCCACGTCAGAATTTTTCATAAAAATTGCCCCTTGACAGGCTATTTTTAGCCTCACCATAAGCTATTTTTAGCCTCATCGGAAAAAGTTGCTAGAACATATCCATGTTTATAGTCAATAGTCAAGTTTTCTAGTATGCAATTCACTCAAACTAAATTCAAGACCAAATCGGTCTTGATTTACAATTTCATAAGAAAAGTTGACATCGCTTTGCATCAAGCGTATCCGAAGGGTTCAGTCAGACAATTTGGTAGGCGTAGACACTCAAAGTCCACATGGTTTCATACCTCATATATCTGATAGCCTTTCAAGGCTAGTTTAGAGAGTTGAATTCACCGTTGGAATTCTGCATGTGCAACAAGTTCGTGTGCATTTCTCACAACTAGAGTGTTTGCAGTCAAACTTTGCGGTTTCATCATGCAACACTCTTCCATTGAGAAGAATCAAGAAAAGCGTCAGAAACATCAAGATGTTGAAGAAACAAAGGCCGTCACTCCAGTTACGGAGCCGCTAGAGTTACCAATATGTGAACTGCCAGTTGTAGTGTGCAAATATTTCTAGGATTTCTCAAGTAGCTGACAAGCAGTAAACTGACAATCAAGACACGTGATGATCTCTGAATGATGAGGCGATTAACAACTTATTGGAGGAGTTGATTGCTCATAATCACGGCCAGTGAACTACAAATTAGGACATCCCACCTTTTCAAGATAGACATTAGACACAGTAGTTAACTTGATGCTTCTTTCCAAGTTAACTCACTGTCCCACGTATCATAGCATGTCTATTTTGGAATCACCTATGTACATCTGGAGTTCTCATTTAGTTAGATTTCAGTTAATTGATGTTGGTTATCAGTTGACTTTCATATCAATAAGGACTTGTGTGTTGCACAGTTCAATTAGTTTAGTTTAAAATCAGTTAACTGAGGTAGTTTTTCTAGTTAAATGTTAAGTTGCATACATTTAGACTTAATAATAAATCTTGCATGCTTGCAAGATTGATGTTAACTCGAGGAGATTTTAGGGTTCCCTACTCCTTCGAGCTTCTATAAATAAGAGCACCCTTGCTCATTTGTATTTTAACTTTTGTTGTGATAACAAATTGTTGTGCCCACCTTGCCGTGCAATATTGCTATTCTGTATTGGTTCACTTTGTTTAATATAAAGCCGGTTTGATCGTTCATTGTGTGTGTGTCTCATTATGCAATTTGCTGTCCCAGATTTATTTGTTTCTAATAATCTTTCTTTCATATCTACACCTCAGATAGGTGTTCCACCTCCTTGGGAATTTGCAAATAGAGATTATCGTTTGATGTTGTTTTTAATAGTATTTCTTTCATAGCTACACCTCGGATATGTGTTCCACCTCCTTGGGAATTTAGAAATAAAGATTGTCGTTTAGTGTTTGTTTCCAGTAATCTACTTTCAGCCTACACCTCAAATAGGTGTTCCACCTCCTTGGGAATCCTGAGAACTAGCTTGCCATTTGATGTTGTTTCCAATAACCTTTTTTTCAGCCTACACCTCGGATAGTTGTTCCACCTCTCTGGGAATCCTTAGATAGAGTTTATCGTCAACCATTCCCACTTGCTCCTAATTCCTCTTGCTTTGTTTTTCTAGAGGAGGTAGGATAGTTTTAGCGTTAGCCTAGTTGTAGTTAAGATCTGTGGAAACCAGAGAAAACCTTAGCTACAATGTTCTTGGTTTGATAACCTTGTGCCTCTACCAACTGAGTCAAAAAGATAGGAATTTAGAATACTTTTTACGCATATCAGAAAAAGAGGGAGCTTCCCCTCCTAATTTGAAGAGCACTTAATTTTGTGCATTGTTGTTCGTGGCCAATACACACTCCAAAGGTGCAAATTGTAACATCAACAACCTAAAACACGACAAAAACTTTACGAAACGGGGAAATACATTACGACATAACGCATTTCCTCCGAAATTGTAGCATTGAGATATAAAGCATCGAAAACAAGATATACAAGATACACATTAACAACATTAACTATTTAATATTATTATGATTTTTAATTATCAAGGATAATATTATAATTATAAATATTAAAAATAATATTCTAATTACCAAAATATAAATACTATGATCATTATACATCAATATAAAAGATTGTAATACATTGAAATAAAATAATAATATAGTGGCAGCTTATTATTATTATACTGTAATGATTAAAATACAAAAAACTAAACATCAAAAATAAAATAACAGATTATTTTTGTTGACTAAAATAAACAAATATAAGATATAAAATAAAATAAACAAATAACAAATATAAATAATACCCAAACTAAACACACTGAACAGATTAGAAGATTGCAGCGATTATAATTATTGAACACACAACATAGATTTAGTTATGAATCAGGTCCTAAAGGGCAGGGGCTGCATAGGGACATGTCCCTAGTCAAAGAACAAATATGACTTTTGGTGATCGGGCTATAAAAGGAGAGTCAATTCAAGACCAAAGGAGGGAGGGGAATAAAGGGAAGAATACGTGAATATATTCTATGCAAAAAAGAAATATTGAACCATTCCAAAAGACTTTCCTAATTTCTGCAGCTTGTGATATCTTGTTATTTATACTCATAAGATTGTGGCTAGGGAATTAAGAAAGCTTCAGCAGATCGAACCAAAATAAAGATAAGTATTTTCTATATTCAAATAATTAATTTAGTAAGCATATTAAGGGTGTGGATAGGAACTATAGTAAGTATTCTTCATAACTTTAAATAAGAAGATGATGAATACTTTATGTACTTAGAAAATGAGATTTAAATGCATTATGAATTTAGGTATGAATGATTGCAAGATATATTAGGAATCAAAATAATACAAGGTTACCCCAAGTTTCCGGGACGGGGACGGCAGGGGACGGCGGGACGAGTCCCCAAGTTTCTGATTTTTGAGGCCAAAATTAGGGACGGCAGGGGACGGCTATATAAAAATATAGGGAAATCTTAAATATTCATATGATAACATGGATAAGGCATGCATAATACACATTATAGAACACTAACATATAACATTTGTGTCCAACATTATGCCAATACTCAATACGCATTCAAAATTAACATACACGAATCATGAAACAACCTCCAAGTTATAATTTATAAACTTATATCAAAATGCCCAAAGGCTACATTGCTGCCATATAGTTTTCAAGTTTGCTATGAAAATCAAAATACAATGTCAGTAATGAATACAGAATAAACAAAGTCAAAGAGCACTGCTGCCCCTAATCATCCCTCATAACCGCATCAAAATCAGAGTCATCCTCTGAGTCACTGCCACTGTGATGCTCCTCCTCAACCAACGGAACCCCAACCAAACCCTCAACTGTCTCCTCCTCATCTACCTGGGCCACATCCTCGGGATCAATATCCCACCGTAGAGCTGGAGTCTGTCGATACTCTGGAGTCTGCCGATCCTGAAGCCGAAGAGCACTATGAACGGCCACTAGCTTCTCCGCTCGTCTAGAGGTAAGTCTATTCCTCTTGAGGGAGTGGATAAAGCTATACGTGGACCAATTCCTCTCTGCAGCAGAGGAACTAGCAACCTGTGCAAGAAGGCGAGTAGCAAGTGTCTTCAACTGCGGTGTATCCCTCCCATGATAGGTCCACCATCCAATAGGGTTTGATTGAGCTAATATAGCTCTATCCAACCTTGCTTGTGGTTTACTCAAGTTTGGGCCTGAAAGATTTGCAAAGTCTAGGAATTGTGACCGAACTAGTGAAGCCTGCTCTGCTGGATAAATCTTTTCAATGGCCCATGTGAACCCATCTAAAACCTCACTATCATCACATGGAGGCACCCTACCAGGCCTTGGTGCATACCATTTTGGATTTAGAGCAAAGGCAGCCATGTGAAGTGGGGTGTTCATTATATTCCACCTTCGAGTCACAATGGGCCCAATGTGTTGCTCATATAAATCCAAAGTGGGGTCCTTTGTCGAAATAACTTGCTTGATCTTCCCAAGTATACTGTCAAATGTCTCATAAATCTCTCCAAGACTAGGAGAGTCTGTATCAGCATATCTGATGACATCTACAATAGGGGAGATGAAGGAGCAAATATATCTGCAAAATGCAAACAAAAAATTCAAAATAATTAGTTGACAAGTTAATTGACATGTAAGAAACTTCAAAAATTGGAACATTGGACAATAAAATTAAAATATTAAAATCAGAAATTTAATATGAAAATCAGCCATCTAATGTCTTACCTCACATTGGCCCACCAATCGTCATCGAGGATCTTTTGTTTGACATTTCTTTCCGTCCGTGGAACTTGCATTAGGCCATCTAGCCCACTCTGCATTGACCATCATTGCTTGTAGAGGCTCATACACCTCTACCATCCTCTCTAACAAGATGAAGTATGTGGCATATCTACATTCAATGTTCATTCATTGATTCATTAAAAATTAAAAATTTAAAACAAAATCAGATTATGAATACAAATTGAAAGTGAAACAAAATGAAGTGAGTGGCATACCTTGTCTCAACAGGTTTGAGAAATTCCTTCTTTGAAAATGTTCTGAAGAGAGCAAGTGAGGTGTGGTGATTGCAAATAAACATTTGAATATCTCTAGCTTTTGCCACTATTTTCTTCACCCAATCCAGCTTCCCTATGTCTTTCAATGCATTGTTCAATGCATGAACACAACATGGGGTCCAAAATATGTGCCTGTACTAACCCTCCACCATCAACCCAGCCGATTTGCACACACGTGCAGAATCGGTGATCACTTGCACCACATTTGCAGCCACAACCTCCTCTATAGCATCTCTCAAAATGGAAAACTAAAATTCTGCATCCTTACGTTTCCCCGAACAATCTATGGCTCTAAGAAAATAAGAACCAACAGGGCATGTGACTATGACATTGATGAGTGGCCGACGTCTACAATCAGACCACCCATCCATCACTATAGAGCACCCCGTCCTCATCCACGTTTGCCTCATGTCCTCCATTAACACATTAACTTTGGAGTACTCTTTGTCTAGGAGGGTGGTGCGTAGCTTATGATCTCCAGGGGGTATGAATGAAGGACCAACTGTGGTTAATTCTCTCACCATTTGTTTAAAATAAGAGGAACGGGCCACATGAAATGGAATGGCATGTGCAAAAAAGAATTTGGCAATGGCGGATTCAGTACTCTCTCGTGCTTGGTTATTAAACAGGGACTCAACTGAGGTTGCCTTTTCACTACCACTACCACTCACCTTCCTCTTTGCTCTTAAGAGAACTCCACTACTACCAACCGTGGAAGGACTGGGAGTAGGCATGGATGATTGTGCACTTGGGAAAGAAGGAGACCCACCTTGAACCCCACCATCACACTCTATTTGAATTTGTTGGCATTCTAAAAATAGGGCATCTGTCAATGAAGGACACATTCTAACTCCATGGCCCACCTCACCCAAAAAATGAGACCTAATTCTTGTGTAGCTGCCCCTAAAGTCTTTTTCACAAATATGGCAAAACCAAACCCTACTCCCCCCTGAATTTTTTTGTCTTTCACCCACGGGTGTAACATATCGAAGGAATGGTTTTTTTGGGTTTAATGGGTGTCTTGCATAGTCTTCCATAGTTTTGGTATTGGTTGATGAAGGATGGCATTGGATTGGGGTTCTTTCACTTCTTTGCTCTCTAGTTCTACTACCACCCCCACCACTTTGCCTTCTAATTTGCATTTCAACTTCACTATCACTTCCATTCTCACTGCTGCTCATGTTTTTTGTTTTTAGAATGCAAGTTTAAACTGAAAATGCAAAAAAATAAAAAAAATCAGACAACATATGCTTCATATTTTGCAAAAAAATGAAAAAAAAAAAATAGAGAAAGAAAATGCATACCTCTTTAGTGGATTTGCACTCCCTTCAACACTATTTCAACCTCCTCTTCTCCTTCAAGCTGCTGCTCCTTCTCCTTCAATGGCTGCAACTTCTTTTGCTCTCAAACCCTTGGCTGCTCAAACAAACAAAATGCACATAATGAGGTTAGAGAGGCCCTTTTCCTTTCATAAGAGAGTCAAAATAAATGGGGCCCACACATGCCACGTATGCTTGGCCGAAATTTTTAAAAATTGTGATTTTTTTTTCAAGTTACAAGTGTCTAAAGCGCGGGGGACGGCCGGCCGTCCCCTGGGCGGTCGAGGGACGGCTCAGCCGTCCCCTGGCCGTCCCCGGGGACAGTCAGCCGTCCCTCTTTTAGTCCACGCCGTCCCCCCGTCCCCGGCACGTTTCCTGTGTTTTTTGACAAAAGAGGGACGGTCCCCTGCCGTCCCCCTGCCGTCCCCCGGTACCCGGTACGTCCCGAAAACGGGTACGGGGCATTTTGGGGGGGGGGACGCGTCCCCGGGTTTCCCTGAAATAATATCAATTACTGATTAATAAATATATTTAAATATATTATGGTTGATAGATACATTATTGATGGTTGATAAATACAATCTATACGTAGTGATTTGATGTTATTTATTAATGTCATTTTGGAGTAATAAGATTATGCAAGTTACTATTTATTATTATAACATTGCTAATATGTCATTTTGAATTAGATAACCGATAATGTTAATTATGATATTTAATATTGAGTTACTCATGCTGAATCTTGATGTTCAATGAGGAGTACTAATATTCTACTTGTCAGACTATTTTAGTGATGGATCTCTAACTTGTTTCTCGGGACTAAATCAATTCAAGGTATCCTCTAGGGCTCATTGCTTGGAAAATTGATAATTTGGAATAGATTCAGCAAAAACTCCTATTAGGGACATTACACTCTACTAGCTGAGTCAAAAAGATAGGAATTTAGAATACTTTTTACGCATATCAGAAAAAGAGGGAGCTTCCCTTCCTAATTTGAAGAGCAGTTAATTCTGTGCATTGCTGTTCGTGGCCAATATGCACTCCAAAGGTGCAAATTGTAACGCCAACAACCTAAAACACGACAAAAACTTTATGAAACGGGGAAATACATTACGACATAACGCAAACATTACGGAAAGGGGAAACACATTATGAAAAACAGAAAGGAAAATCACTCCATCCCCGAAGGAATGAAGTGTTTTAGATGTTGCCCGTTGTACGGCAGCAGGAAGAGCCTTCCATCCAAGTGTGAGAGAATGTAGGAGTTCTCCCTTGTGAACTCATGGATCTTGAATGGCCCTAGCCACAAGGAATCAAATTTTCCATGCATTCCCTTGGGCTCATGTTTCTTGTCCCATAACAGGACTTCATCTCCGATCTCGAAGTCTCGCTGATGAGCCTTCTTATAAAATTTTTTCTTTACTTGCTCTTGATGCTGAGTAATTCTGTCAACAACCTTCACCCTTTCTTCTTATAGCTTCATCAGCTATAGGACGCGCTTCTCAATTGGATCTTTGAATTCACCATCTTCCACTATGGATGCCATCTGTAAAGCGGACAACTCTAGTGGGTAGCATAGCCTCTGAACCATACATGATAATAAAGGGTGAAGTGCCAATGGGCTCTCTTGGAAGTAATTCTATCAGCCCAAAGAGCATCATAAAGTTTCTTGTGCCAAGCTCGTTGATTGGAATCAACTAACTTGTGTATGATTGTGACGATATTCTTGTTTGACGACTTGGCTTATCCATTACCCTGAGGGTAATAATCTGATGAGTGTGACAAAGTGATGTTGTGATCAAAACAAAATTCAAGTAGCTCCTCAGATGAGAAACTTGTTGCATTGTCTATCACAATTTTGCATGGTACCCCGTAGCATGAAATAATATTTTCCTTCAGAAAGTTGCACACAACTTCCAACATAGCCTGCTTGGTAGGAATGGCGTCAACCCACTTTGTAAAATAATATGTGGCTGTAAGGACATAAACATGCCCCTTACTAGAACGTGGATTGATGGGTCCTACAAAATCTAAACCCCATTGCTGAAATGGAGCATCAATGATAATCGGCTGGAGTGGAATGGCTGCCAACTTAAGTTTGCCAACAAATTGTTGACACATTTGACATCTGTGCACCCAATCATATGTGTCGCGAAACATGGTCGGCTAGAAAAACTGTGTTCGTAGGATTTTGAGTGCTATAACCCTTGATGAAAAGTGGCCACCGCATGCTTCGCTATGAAATGCCTCCAACAAACGCCTTTGTTGGTCCTTGTTGATGGATAACAAAAATGTTCCATTAAGCCCTCACTTGTATAAAACGTTATTCATAAGCACATAATTCTGCGCTTTCAACTTCAATGTTCTCTTTTGTTGTTTGTCCATGTGATTTGGACATTCACCATAAGTCAAATAATACCGTATTTCAGTAGACCATTCATCTTTAGAATCAACCAATAGGACCATAGGAAGGTCCCCTTTAATTTCAAGTTGAGGTTCACCATCAGCCAGGTGCTTTTGATCACCATCTTCTGCTATCAATTGACAATGACCTCTCCCGTGAACGAGTTTGGTCGGCTTGATCTCCAAATCATATTCTTGAACCTTCGCAATCCAGTTACCTCTTTTTGTGCCCATCTCCTGTTGAGTTAACACACTTTTAACTACTGGACCAGTAATATATACTATCATGTGAGAGTTCAAGATATAAAACCTGAAATTCTTCACAACTCTAACAACTGCATATGTATTCTTCTCAATCTGAGAATACCAAAATTCACTATCCTTGAAATTGCTGCTCATGAAAGCAATTGGAGACTCGGTTTTTTCATTCAATTTCTATGTCAGTATGGCAGACAAAGTGTGTTCCGACGTGTAACAATGGATAAATTCCTTATCAAATTCAGGTTGAACTAGCATTGGTGTTTGACTGATGGCTTCTTTTACTTTGACGAACGCCTTCTTACCTTCTTCAGTCCATTTGAAGGCGGACGTTTTCTTCATCATAGTGGATATATCTTTTGTCAGCTCTGAGAAGTTTGGTACAAACCTTCATATGAAATTCACTTTATCGAAGAAGGAATGTACCCCAGTTTTGCTTGTCAGAAGAGACAGGTTTTTGATAGAATCAACCCGACTAGGGTCAATTCGAGTTCCTTCCTTGGAGACGATGTGGCCAAGCAATTTACCCTCTGTCATCGCAAATATAGACTTTTTAGGATTCAAGGAAATCTTATGATACCTGCATCTTTCAAACACTTTCACTAAGTGTGAAAAATGATCTCCCCGCTTTTTTGAGAAAGCAATGAGGTCATCAAGGTAGACGACAATTAACTTGTTCTTCAAATCCCCAAATGCCAAATCCATGGTTCTTTGAAATGTAGCACCAGCGTTGATAAGGTCAAAGGGCATCCTTTCATAGGCAAACATACCCCACGGGGTAGTGAATGTCATCTTGATCTAATCCTCTTTTGCCACTGCAATTTGATTGTACCCAAAAAACCCATCAAGTAATGTATGTTCGAACCGGTGACTGTTTGCAATGTATGTTCCATGATTGGCAAGGGATAGTTACCCTTGAGGGATGACTAGTTTAAGTTCCTGAAGTCTACGCAAATTCGGATTTCTCTATTCTTCTTACGCATATGAACTATGTTTGACACCCAAGTGGAATGATGGATCGGAAAAATGATCTTTGCATCCACCATCTTTTGAATTTCTGCATAAATTGTATCTTGAATTTGCGAATTATAGTGTCGTTGCTTCTGCCTGAAGGGCTTGGCATCAAGTTCAAGGGAATTGTACGAGACAATTCTTTGGGTGTGAAGACCTTCAAATCTTTGTATGACTAGGCAAAAACATCTTGATACTACTTGAACAAAGAGATATACCTCTCACTTTCTTCTAAAGTACAACACTTGCCCAAATTAACAAGCTGAGGCTTGTCTTCAATACCGATGTTTACTTAATAATATTCAGTAGAGGTCTCATTAGCTGAATTCCTCTGATCTTGAGTGTATTTGTCATGCCTGTCAAATATATTCTCTAAGGATACTAGACCCTTGGGAATTCGATTGCCTTTCAATTTAATGATACCTAATTCCATTGCTTCAGAATCTTCTATTGTTGATTCTTTGAAGGGAGAAGCACTGCCTTCAAAGAATAGTCCTTTAAAATTGTCTTCCATCCCGAGAAATTCTTCGATATGGTCATCATCATCGAAGACTTGCCAATTGTCGCCAATTGTCGCAATTGTCGGGGACAACTGGCCTATATATGAGTTCAATAGCAAAAGCATTATGACGAAAATCAGAATGTGGCATGAAAAGAGAAGCTGATACTGTAAGGGCATCTTCTTTGCTATTGTCTACATGAGAAATATATTTGATGTCAAATGCTTCAAACCAGTTGATTGCATTCACATCCTTTGTCTATAATGTCGAGGTGATCTTTTCTTACTTGAAATTGATCTTTGATCTGTTTCACGATCAACTCCGCATCACCTTCAACTCTGAGTAGTTTGATACCCCTATCTCTTGCATTCTTGAGGCCTAGTAAAAGCACCTCATATTCCGTTGTATTGTTTGTGCATTCAAATTGCAAGCGGTATGCAAATGGATACAAACAACCTTCGGGAGAAATTATCACAACTCCCGCTCCTGAGCTTGCTATCAAACAACTACTATCAAATTGCATAGTCGACATCTTTGGATCTTCTGTTGATTTGTCTGTAGAACATACATCCTGCCTTTCTTCAGTTATTTCAGATAACATAACATAGGTACCAGGACCCGTTTCTTGATATAACACTTGTGCTTGAGGATCCTGGGATTTCACCACCGTAAATCGAGATTTGGCCTTAGGTTCCAACTTGAAACTACCTTTCTTTAATGGAATTGTCGCGAATGACCAATCTTATTGTAATGTCCCCATTTTCGATGTCCTCTTTTGGATTAGTCTGGTTCTGACACACTTACTATTTTTAGTAAGTTATATATTTAGTAACTGGTCTGACAAGCAGAGTAGTGTAGGGTTTCCTATTTGGGCAACGAGTGGAAGTTGTTCGATGAACTTTAATGCCTTGTGCCAATCCTTTCTATGGAGTTTTTGGGTGTTTCAGACATGGCTTTCTATTTTTAGCAGGGGACCAGTCCAATGGCTTCAATCTTTAGTGAGCCCATTGTGCATATCAGCATCTCTCTGGGTGAGTCGTGGATAATATTTGCTATTTTTAGTACTTTCTAAAAATAGTAAGTCTATTTTGGGTAAGGTGGACCTAGTCAGGTCTCTCACTTAGCAACATCCTCAATTGAGTTATCAGTTTCTAAGGTTGAAGCATTTTAATATTTGATTTCCCCTTCAAGAATTGGATTATTATAAAGTAACTTTACATTTTAATGTTGAGGGTCAAAGGGGACATGGAAAAAGTACCAAGAATGCCTAATATAATGACTTGAAGTGTTTTTAAAGTAACAAAATCATTCTAGAATGCTGAATAAGCCTTGGGCACCCAAGCTATAGTTGGAGCCAAAAAATTACAATAAAATCAAATTAAAGCTACATATGGCATGGATTTGAAAGGGGTTTTAGGGTTTTGTCATTTGGTCGCCCTAATTTGCCAAGAGAAACTTTTAAAAACTCATTTTGAACCTCATTTGCTCATGGATGTTTGGGCTGCTTATTGAGATGCTGCTGGTTTTTCGCCAAGAGGTTAGATAAATGGAGTTGAAGATGAAAACCCTCGATATCTAAGGCTGGTTTCGGTAGTGCAAGACCTGCCCTAGCTAGTAGAAGGGTGGTTTCAATCAGAAATCACGTTTGGGCTTCAAAGATACTGATTTCAGTTTAGAAAATGAAGATATTTCAACATTTTTGATGTGCTACAGTTTGGGTTTTGGCTTGAGTATGCTTCCTTTCAGTTTGGTGTGGTGTCCCTTGGAGTTTTGGTGTGTTTGCATTCATTTTTGCGCACTTCAATTGATGGACGTGAACCTGATGATTTCACTACTCCGAAATGGTTTGAGTTCTCCATATGGTTATTGGCTCATTTGATAGCTCTCCTCTAGGGGCCACCAACAAGCCAGCCTTTGTTTGCATTTTTTGAAGGAGTCTCTGAATTTTAAGGCCAGATCACCCTCTTACAGCCAGCGCTACATTCTGGGTGTTTCTCTAAATCTGGTCGGTCATTTCTGAGTGTTGTTTTCAGTCTTTGGGAGCCTTTGGAGGATGTCTTTGACAACAACAATGTATCGAGCTTGAAACCCTTTTTCCATGTAGGGTGGACGTGGCATTTAAGAAGTTACAATCTGCTTTAAGGGAGTGATTTCCAGGTCTGAGATTACTTGTATTTTGAGTTGATACTGAGTTGTAATGAACAGAAAATTTCTGCCAATTAGAATTGATCCTTGGAGGCTCTGAAAATTTATATTTCTTAGTGATTTGCTTCTATCTTAAGTTCTCTGTAATTTACACTTTATGCAAGCTCTATGCATGATTGGTACTCGAAAACTCAATGCAAAAACACCTCATAAAACAGAAACAGCATTTGGGAAAATATCTATTCATTCACATGATGAAACTATGAATAACACATGAAAATACAAAGGCAAACACACTCAGAAAATTATAACAGCAGTGGTGAAGTTTACAAAAAAAAATATTTGGGGTCTTATATTACACCAGTTGAATTTCTCCTCCGAGATCTTTGCAGAAGCTTCTGCTTAGCAACATCCCGTAGCTAGTTGGAACATCAGCTACTAGTATGGTCATCATTATTTTCTTCTCAGGACAAGCTGCCAACCTCACTTGAGCATCCTTCAATTGACCGACCAACGACACCGACTTAGACTCAAGCGAGTAACACTTCTCATGTGCCTTAGTGCACGAAAGTC
>CM021110.1:222679425-222826393 GCA_007115665.2 Sequoiadendron giganteum
GGGTTGATCAGAAGAGAAAGGGTTCCCTTCAGTTGGTTTGTGATTTCACTAACGTTAACGGGTGAAATTAATGTGTTAAAATTTGAAAAAAAATTGGCTAGCACATTTCAAAAAACCAATAAAATATCGCTCTAAACATCCTCGTCTCTTTGTGTGCTGTTGGTTGGTGTGAATCATTTTAGAAAAAATACTCATCTAGTTTAAAGTTGTTCATCCCCATGTAGAAACAACAGTAGCAACATAAAGTAAAGGGGGAAAAATGGTTGTCATGAGTAAGACACATGATCCTCATTCAGTCAAGGGAGAAAAGGGTCATCATGTGTAAGACGCAATCTTATTCTGTGCACTATTGGTATTTGTAAAATCAATAGATCTTCAAAGAGAGCAGCCAAGTTTCTTGCATGCCTTGATAGGTGTGGTATCATGACTGTGAACACTTGAAACTAGTGATATATCTGACCTTAAGGGTGTGGATAGATGGGAATAATGATTTTGTTACTTTTTAAACGAGAGAAAGTTGGTAGGGAAAGTGGCTAGAATATTTTTAATACTACTACCTACCTGCTGTGAAATGTGTATAGAAATATGCAAAATACAATTAGTGTAAGGGGGTTAAGAAATATTGGAACTGTCTTTCCACCAAATTTTAATGTGAGGAGCTGAAGAAAAACAAAAGTGAGAACATTTTCAACCATTGTATGTGGTGGTCCAAGATTTTTTCGCTTCATATCTCACACTGCTTGTCAATTGGGTACTCCACATCTATCATTTTCTTATTCAAAATTTGGTCCTCCATCTCTTCATCATAAGGGCTTTTGGGCCCAGCCTTAGCAATGCTAATTACATCCACTTAATTTTTCCAATAAGGAGATCTGAAACAAAATAAACAATAAAAAGTGAGTATTCTAAAAAAGATAACATTGACTTTTAAAATTTAAGAGACTTAAATAAATTAAAGATTAGAACTAACTAAAAAAATTTAAATAGAGAAATAAAATTAGTAAGGATTACTTGGCCAAATGGAATGAAACTGTAATGTCACCTTTTTTAGGATTTCCTTAGTTGGCAGTTGGTGCTATATTTCGGGATCTATGTCTACATATTCAGAGGAGTATATTGATGTCACTAGAGAGTTTTTTGGGTTTTCTCTGATCCTTGGTTGGTAGTATGTTTATTTTTAGCACTTACTATTTTTAGTAAGTTTCAAGGCATCTTAGTTTGGGCTAGTTTGGTGTTTGGACATATTTACTATTTTTAGCAGTATGCTATTTTTAGTGAGTGCTATATTTAATAACTGGTCTTGTCTCCCTTTATTCAGCAACTTAGTGTAGAGTTTCTAGTTTTGGCAGGGGTGAGTTCTCTTAGTGGTCGGAGTTATTCTTTGATTATTCGTCACTTAAGTTAATAAAGTTGTTATTTTAATTAAGTGAGAATGAGCATGGGTTATAAAAGACCCCCTTGGTCTAGTAGAGCAAAGTTGTTTTTAAAAGAGGGGACAATGTATTTCTTGATGGATGCCTAGAAAGAAGGTTAATTTCATAATTTCAAGGCTTATTATTTGCCCCCAAAAGTGGATGCCCCTTTGGGAAATATTTCATGTTATTTTTAAAATGTTAAAGTGAAATGTTGGAGAGCAAGGTTGGGCGTGGGGTTTTGAAGGGAAAAGTGTTTTCAAAATGAGGTTGCCCTAATCCTTCCCTCTTCTATTTAATCACTTTTTGAGCTCTCATTTGGATATGTGAACTTTGGTAACTTAAAGAGACTTTGCTGGATTTTCTCTAGGATTCGTATACTATTGGTTGAGGACAAAAACCCTCATCTCTAGCTGCTGGTTTTGGTGGTGAGAGATCCACCCTAGCTGGTTGGGTGTTTCCACACAGGAAACACACTAATTTTCATGGAATTTTGGTTTTTCCAAGGTTTCAGGAATAATGGAAATATTTAGGGTGTTTTGATATGCAAATGTGGGAATGCTAGTACTGATTTGATTTCCTTTTTGGAGTGTTCTTTTGGAGGTTTGTGAAGGAGTTCCAAACCTGGCCATACCTCTGCAGGACAGGCTGTACCCCTCCTTTTGCCATGTGTTGATTAATGGAATGAAGTTGTGCTTTTGGGTTTTTTGCCACTGACTTGCTTATGCTGGGTGATTCTATTATAGGAGATTGCAGGAGATTAAAAGATGGGAGTTGATTTCTAGAACCAAATCGCCCCTAAACAGGCTGTACAGCTATAGGAGGAGATTATTGGGAGTTGGGTTGGATTTAAGGCTCTGGCTTAAGGCTTCAATCATCCCTAAGAAGGCATCTAAGCTTGTAGAAGAGATTCCAGGTGATTGATATCAGTTTACAGTGCACAGAAATTTAAAAGGAATTAATTGCCAAATCGCCCTTGTATATTTCTAGCAGCTGTGAACAGCTACAGCAGGTCTGTGATGAATATGACTGTTCAAATATGGATGTGAGCGGATGATTAATGCCAAAATTCCAGGTCTGGGCAGTGAAGGGTTGCATGGAGTTGTTTGGAGAGAACCTTGAGGCCTATTGGCTACAGCTGGGTGACTTTGGAGAACTGCTGATGAAGTTTCAGACCTTATAAGAGACTGTCACCACTCAGAAAATTATACACAGCAGGACTGTTATGGCCTCAAAAGCAAATCAACTTGAGGTATTTACATTCCTTGCAAGGTTGGTTATGGAAAATGGTTTCTAAAGTACCTCTGTGGTTGTTCTTGGTCATTGAAGTTGTAACAGCAGTATTTGAAAGAATAAAATCCTCATATTTAGTTGCAGCATATTTATGTTAATCTTTCAATATTCATGTTTATACCATTTTGCATAACATATGTCCTTGCATGAGTTGTTTGGAAACCAATTGGGAAAAATAAAAAATAAAAAATCAAGGGCATACATTACAGGAACTGTACAATGAAACTAGGAGTTGCCAACTGCACTACTCGCTACTTGTGTTTGCCTATATTCCTTACCAGTGATCTCAATCAATGGTAAGTAATCTCGAGGTCCAACATCTATGCAAACTTAAAAGGGAATGGAGGAAGATTAAAGTTCTTGGTTGCCCCATGGTCCACATCTCTTCATTTTGCCTCTTCCTAGCCTTCTTTTTCTTAAAGCAATTTAATTGAGCTTGCACCTCTTTCACAACTTTATGTGGGGCTTGTGTACACAATAAAATGTTTTGGTCAGGTATAAGACCAAGGTAGAATTTTAGTCAGTTAATGCCTCCTCCAATGTTTGGCTTTGCAATAATTGCAAACCACCTTTCCTTAGCTAGCAGCTTAAGTGCCATTTTTTCATCCATTTTTAAATGGCAAGTCCTGATTTTTGAATTCACGAGACCCCATGGATGTGTAGATTCTTGCAAATTTAGCAACTTCTCCACAGATTTGGGCCTGCTTGGACTCTGATTTGGAGGACTTGTTGAGTAACCCTGATTTACATTGCAATTCTTATATCAATATTAACCAGTGTTACCCCAAGTTTCCGGGATGGGGACGGCAGGACGAGTCCCCAAGTTTCCGATTTTTGAGGCCAAATTTGGGGATGGTGGGGACGACTATATAAAAATATAGGGAAATTTTAAATATTCATATGATAACATGGATAAGGCATGCATAATATACATTATAGAACCTTAACATATAACATTTGTGTTCAACATTATGCCAATACTCATTATGCATTCAAAATTAACATACATGAATCATGAAACAACCTCCAAGTTATAATTTATAAACTTATATCAAAATGCCCAAAGGCTACATTGCTGCCATATAGTTTTAAAGTTTGCTACGAAAATCAAAATACAGTATCGTATGTCAATAATGAATAAACAAAGAGCATTGCTGCCCCTAATCATCTCCCATAACCACATCAAAATCAAAGTCATCCTCTGAGTCACTGCCACTGTGATGGTCCTCCTCAACAAACGAAACCCCAACCAAACCCTTAGTTGTCTCCTCCTCATCTACCTGGGCCATGTCCTCGAGATCAATATCCCACAATAGAGCTGGAGTTTGTTGATATGTTGGAGTCTGCCGATCCTGAAGCCGAAGAGCACTGTGAACAACCACTAGCTTCTCTACTCGTTTAGAGGTAAGTCTATTCCTCTTGAGGGATTGGATAAAGCTATATGTGGACCAATTCCTCTCTACAACAGAGGAACTAGCAACCTGTGCAAGGTGAGTAGCAAGTGTCTTCAATTGCGGTGTATCCCTCCCATGATAAGTCCACCATCCAATAGGGTTCGATTGAGCTAATATAGCTCTATCCAACCTCGCCTGTGGTTTACTCAAGTTTGGGCCATTAAGATTTGCAAAGTCTAGGAATTGTGTCCGAAGTAGTGAAGCCTGCTCTGCTGGATGCATCTTATCAATGGCCTGTGTGAACCCATCGAAAACCTCAGGGTCATCGCATGGAGGCACCCTACCAGCCCTTGGTGCATACCATTTGAGATTTAGAGCAAAGGCAGCCATATGAAGCGGGGTATTCATTGTATTCCACCTCTGCATCACAATGGGCCTAATGTGTTGCTCATATAAATCCAAAGTGGGATCCTTTGCTGAAATAGTTTGCTTGATCTTCCCTTGCATACTGCCAAATGTCTCATATATCTCTCCAAGACTAGGAGAGTCTGTATCAGCATATCGGATGACATCTACAATAGGCAAGATGAAGGAGCAAATATATTTGCAAAATGCAAACAAAAAGTTCAAAATAATTAGTTGACAAGTTAATTGACATGTTAGAAACTTCAAAAGTTGGAACATTGGACAATAAAATTAAAATATTAAAATCAGAAATTTAATATGAAAATCAGCCATCTAATGTCTTACCTCACATTGGCCCACCAATTGTCATCGAGGATCTTTTGTTTGGCATTCTTTCCTTCAGTAGAACTTGCATTAGGCCATCTAGCCCACTCTGCATTGACCATCATTGCTTGTAGAGGCTCATACACCTCTACCATCCTCTCTAACAAGATGAAGTATGTGGCATATCTACATTCAATGTTCATTCATTGATTCATTAAAAAATAAAAATTTAAAACAAAATCAGATTAGCAGAATAAATTGAGAGAAGTGTAACAAATGAAGTAAGTATGGCATACTGTAATCTCAGCAAGGAGTTTGGCTTCCCTTAACTGAAAATCATTAGAAGAGCTAAAGTGAGATTAATGGTCTACAAATAGACAATTTGAATCTTCTAACACCACCATTTGCTTCACCCAAATCCTTCCCTATGTCTCAATGCATTTGTTCAATGCAAGACTAGCTATGAGAGATCAAACCTCCTTTCTCAGTACCCCTCCACCAAATCAGCCCGTGGTTGCACTTGCTGGATGGTGGTTATCATAACCACATTTGTTTAATACTTCTCGCCATCTCGAATGAAGGCTGGAGTTTTGCATCCATGCGTCTCTCGGACAATCTCGAAACAAAGAAATGGAGACCCGGGGCGTAGTTGAAGGCATTGATGAGTGGTGTCACAACATGGGATCCACCCCATCCATCACTATAGAGCACCCTGTCCTCATCCACGTTTGCCTCATCTCCTCCATTAACACATTAACTTTGGAGTACTCTTTGTCTAGGAGGGTGGTGCGTAGCTTATGATCTCCAGGGGGTACGAATGAAGGACCAATAGTGGCTATGTCTTTCACCATTTGTTTGAAATAAGATGAATGGGCCACATGAAATGGGATGGCATGGGCAAAAAAGAATTTGGCAATGGAAGATTCAGTGGCTTCTCATGCTTGGTTATTAAACATGGACTCAACTGAAGATGCCTTCCCACTACGACTCACCTTCCTCTTTCCTCTTGAGGCAATTCCACTCCTACCAACCGTGGAAGGAATAGGATTAGGCATAGATGATTGTGCACTTGGGAAAGAAGGTGACCCACCTTGAACCCCACCATCCAACTCCATTTGAATTCTTTGGCAATCTAAAAATAGTTCATCTGTTAATGCAGGACACACTTTAACTTCATGGCCCACCTCACCCAAAAAATGAAACCTAACTCTTGTGTAGCTGCCCCTAAATTCCTTTTCACAAACATGGCAAAACCACATCCTACTCCCTCCTGAATTTTTTTGTCTTTCACCCACGGGTGTAACATATTGAAGGAATGATTTTTTTTTGTTTAATGGGTGTTTTGCATAGTGTTCCATGGTTGTTGAAGGGCATTGGACTGGGTTTGTTTGCTCTCCACTAACACCCCCACCACTTCCCCTTCTATTTTGCACTTCAATTTCACTATCACTCCCACCCTCACTGCTGTTTATGTTTTTTATATTTAGAATGCAAGTTTCAACTGAAAATACAAAAAAAAATAAAAATCAGACAATGTATGTTCGAGATTTTGCAAAAAAAATGAAAAAAAAAAGAGGGAAAGGAAATGCATACCTCTTTGGTGGATTTGCACTTCCAAACAACAATAATTTCAACCTCCTCTCCTCCTTCAAGCTGCTGTTCTTTCTCCTTCAATGGCTGCAACCTCTTTTGCTCTCAAATCCTTGGCTGCTCAAACAAACAAATGCATAAAATGAATAAAGAGAGGCCTTTTTTTCCTCAGAAGAGAGTCAAGAGCAATGGGGCTCACAAATGCCATGTAGGTAGGGGCGTCACTTTTTAATTTTGAGTTTTTCTTTTTTTACTTTAAAATGTTGTTTAGATGTGGGGGATGGCCGACTGTCCCCGGGACGGTCGAGGGATGGCTCAGCCGTCCCTTGGCCGTTCCCAAGACGGTCAACCATCCCCCTTTTGGTCAACCTCGTTCCCCCGTTTCCTGTTTTTGGGCAGAAAAGGGGATGCTAGGGGATCGCCCCCCAGCCGTCCCCTTGTACCCGGGACGTTTTGGGGATAGGGATGGGGCATTTCAGGGGGGGGACGCGTCCTTGGGTTTCCTTTAGATTAACACCATTATAGCCTATATTTGAAGGGAAATTGGTTTGTTGGTGTGCTTGTATAATAAATTCCACATCTAGTCCACTAGAGTGTATTGAAATAGTGGATATTTGCAAATTTGAATCCCTAAACTTGCAGTGAGCAAGCGTGAACAAAGCTGGGAGACCCTTTTAGACACTAGGTAAGTCTTGGTTGAGTTGTTGTGCGAAGCTTGAGTTCGATTCCAAAATCAGCTCGCTGAGTCTGCCAAGTTACAATCTGGTAACTATTCTACCAACAAAGTGATTGATAGGCATAGTTAAAAAAAGGAAAGAAACTGACACTGAATACATTCTTAAAATTCTTTGATTCTTATAATTCTTTGATGAGTTTTCTTGTCCATCCTTTTTGTACTTGAATATGTAATCAGTTGATTAATTTCAGTTTTTAGTTTTATATTGGAACAAATAGTTGCCAAGGTTAGCTAATCAAAAGCTATTTGATGTGCTTATGAAAATTTTTGCAGGTTTGTGGACGATGCATTTGAGGAACAAATACCAGTCATTATATTATCTGCATATAGTAGGAATGGAGAAGAAACTGCTAGGTCTGTCACATCTAACATAACAGCCAAATATAGTTATATTATCCCAATTAAAAAGAATCATTAGCCATAATTGCATATTAATAAATTTATGACTCTTCTGTAAGTTTTTTTATGAAACCTTTACTGCATTTGATTATTTTTATTGGTAACTACAATGGTGTACGAAGCATGGAAATTATTTTGTTTTCTTAATCCATTCTTTTGCATTAGGTTTGCTGTGACTATTTTGGGTGTTTACTCCCTAAAATGTTGTGTAAAGGTTTTGTCATATGTTTATAATGTTGTAATATCTAGTCAACTGAATTTTTAAACCATCGTGGGGGGGATATTTTTGTCAAAGGCATCTGTTTTCCATTCCTTCTTTTTCTCTCAAGCTTTCTTTGCATCAAAGGAATACATTGAAAAGAAAATTTTGGTATACATAAACTAGGCACTTAATTTTTAAGACAATAGATATAAAGTTGAACTGTCAAGGAACGTTTAAAAACAATATGTATTGCATAAAATTGAACTTTTGAAGTTCATTTCCCATACATGCACTCTACATCTAAAAATTATGGAAAACATCCATTGGTAATTTCATTGAAGATAAGAGACCTACATGGATTATAATGGATCTGAACCTATCCTTAGACATGCATTCCATGACGTCAATAGTTATCCTCATGTTAGTACATATATTCACAAATTTTGGACTTTAAACAACTTATTATGATTGACCATTCTTTCAAGATAATATTGATTACTTTTCAATTTAAGTTTGGAAGACCACTGGATTAGGTGGCCTTGAAATGCCCTGAACCATCTCCAATTCACTAGGACCCACTTTTTGTAGTTTTTGTGATGTTTTCTATGCTTGGGCTTTGTCCTCGGTATATCTCAAGGTTTTACGACTTTATTGTTGGGAATGGATTGCCATTCAAGTTCTATATATGTTATTACTTGACATCCACTTTTGCTCCCTCACTCTCTACATAGATTGATTTAATTTTCGTTCCCTAAATTTAGGCAAAAATATATATCTTCAAATCTCCATGTAACTCACAAAAAACCTTACTCTAGATAAACCTTGTACAATTAATTAGTGCCTTATAATGGATTGGTTCAAGTATGCTATAATGGGTCATGGTACTTTGCATGTTCTTGCAAGCAAGTACATAAACCATTAATATTATTTTCCACTTGTTGCTAGTTGTAAGTAGAGGGATTATTGTACTCAAGTGAATATTTATTTTAAGCTAAGAATACCATTAGAAAGGAAGCTAACTATAGAAACTTAAATTGATATATGTTTCATGTCATTCCCAAGTTCTGATGGATCATAGGGATGGCGGGACGAGTCCCAAGTTTCCGATTTTGAGGCCAAAATTAGGGATGGCAGGGGACGGCTATATAAAAATATAGGGAAATCTTAAATATTCATATGATAACATGGATAAGGCATGCATAATACACATTATAGAACACTAACATATAACATTTGTGTCCAACATTATGCCAATACTCAATATGCATTCAAAATTAACATACACGAATCATGAAACAACCTCCAAGTTATAATTTATAAACTTATATCAAAATGCCCAAAGGCTACATTGCTGCCATATAGTTTTCAAGTTTGCTATGAAAATCAAAATACAATGTCAGTAATGAATACAGAATAAACAAAGTCAAAGAGCACTGCTGCCCCTAATCATCCCTCATAACCGCATCAAAATCAGAGTCATCCTCTGAGTCACTGCCACTGTGATGCTCCTCCTCAACCAACGGAACCCCAACCAAACCCTCAATTGTCTCCTCCTCATCTACCTGGGCCACATCCTCGGGATCAATATCCCACCGTAGAGCTGGAGTCTGTCGATACTCTGGAGTCTGCCGATCCTGAAGCCGAAGAGCACTATGAACGGCCACTAGCTTCTCCGCTCGTCTAGAGGTAAGTCTATTCCTCTTGAGGGAGTGGATAAAGCTATACGTGGACCAATTCCTCTCTGCAGCAGAGGAACTAGCAACCTGTGCAAGAAGGCGAGTAGCAAGTGTCTTCAACTGCGGTGTATCCCTCCCATGATAGGTCCACCATCCAATAGGGTTTGATTGAGCTAATATAGCTCTATCCAACCTTGCTTGTGGTTTACTCAAGTTTGGGCCTGAAAGATTTGCAAAGTCTAGGAATTGTGACCGAACTAGTGAAGCCTGCTCTGCTGGATAAATCTTTTCAATGGCCCATGTGAACCCATCTAAAACCTCACTATCATCACATGGAGGCACCCTACCAGGCCTTGGTGCATACCATTTTGGATTTAGAGCAAAGGCAGCCATGTGAAGTGGGGTGTTCATTATATTCCACCTTCGAGTCACAATGGGCCCAATGTGTTGCTCATATAAATCCAAAGTGGGGTCCTTTGTCGAAATAACTTGCTTGATCTTCCCAAGTATACTGTCAAATGTCTCATAAATCTCTCCAAGACTAGGAGAGTCTGTATCAGCATATCTGATGACATCTACAATAGGGGAGATGAAGGAGCAAATATATCTGCAAAATGCAAACAAAAAATTCAAAATAATTAGTTGACAAGTTAATTGACATGTAAGAAACTTCAAAAATTGGAACATTGGACAATAAAATTAAAATATTAAAATCAGAAATTTAATATGAAAATCAGCCATCTAATGTCTTACCTCACATTGGCCCACCAATCGTCATCGAGGATCTTTTGTTTGACATTCTTTCCGTCCGTAGAACTTGCATTAGGCCATCTAGCCCACTCTGCATTGACCATCATTGCTTGTAGAGGCTCATACACCTCTACCATCCTCTCTAACAAGATGAAGTATGTGGCATATCTACATTCAATGTTCATTCATTGATTCATTAAAAATTAAAAATTTAAAACAAAATCAGATTATGAATACAAATTGAAAGTGAAACAAAATGAAGTGAGTGGCATACCTTGTCTCAACAGGTTTGAAAAATTCCTTCTTTGAAAATGTTCTGAAGAGAGCAAGTGAGGTGTGGTGATTGCAAATAAACATTTGAATATCTCTAGCTTCTGCCACTATTTTCTTCACCCAATCCAGCTTCCCTATGTCTTTCAATGCATTGTTCAATGCATGAACACAACATGGGGTCCAAAATATGTGCCTGTACTGACCCTCCACCATCAACCCAGCCGATTTGCACACACGTGCAGAATCGGTGATCACTTGCACCACATTTGCAGCCCCAACCTCCTCTATAGCATCTCTCAAAATGGAAAACTGAAATTCTGCATCCTTACGTTTCCCCGAACAATCTATGGCTCTAAGAAAATAAGAACCAACAGGGCATGTGACTATGACATTGATGAGTGGCCGACGTCTACAATCAGTCCACCCATCCATCACTATAGAGCACCCCGTCCTCATCCACGTTTGCCTCATGTCCTCCATTAACACATTAACTTTGGAGTACTCTTTGTCTAGGAGGGTGGTGCGTAGCTTATGATCTCCAGGGGGTATGAATGAAGGACCAACTGGGGTTAATTCTCTCACCATTTGTTTAAAATAAGAGGAACGGGCCACATGAAATGGAATGGCATGTGCAAAAAAGAATTTGGCAATGGCGGATTCAGTACTCTCTCGTGCTTGGTTATTAAACAGGGACTCAACTGAGGTTGCCTTTTCACTACCACTACCACTCACCTTCCTCTTTGCTCTTAAGAGAACTCCACTACTACCAACCGTGGAAGGACTGGGAGTAGGCATGGATGATTGTGCACTTGGGAAAGAAGGAGACCCACCTTGAACCCCACCATCACACTCTATTTGAATTTGTTGGCATTCTAAAAATAGGGCATCTGTCAATGAAGGACACATTCTAACTCCATGGCCCACCTCACCCAAAAAATGAGACCTAATTCTTGTGTAGCTGCCCCTAAAGTCTTTTTCACAAATATGGCAAAACCAAACCCTACTCCCCCCTGAATTTTTTTGTCTTTCACCCACGGGTGTAACATATCGAAGGAATGGTTTTTTTGGGTTTAATGGGTGTCTTGCATAGTCTTCCATAGTTTTGGTATTGGTTGATGAAGGATGGCATTGGATTGGGGTTCTTTCACTTCTTTGCTCTCTAGTTCTACTACCACCCCCACCACTTTGCCTTCTAATTTGCATTTCAACTTCACTATCACTTCCATTCTCACTGCTGCTCATGTTTTTTGTTTTTAGAATGCAAGTTTAAACTGAAAATGCAAAAAAATAAAAAAAATCAGACAATGTATGCTTCATATTTTGCAAAAAAATGAAAAAAAAAAAATAGAGAAAGAAAATGCATACCTCTTTAGTGGATTTGCACTCCCTTCAACACTATTTCAACCTCCTCTTCTCCTTCAAGCTGCTGCTCCTTCTCCTTCAATGGCTGCAACTTCTTTTGCTCTCAAACCCTTGGCTGCTCAAACAAACAAAATGCACATAATGAGGTTAGAGAGGCCCTTTTCCTTTCATAAGAGAGTCAAAATAAATGGGGCCCACACATGCCACGTATGCTTGGCCGAAATTTTTAAAAATTGTGATTTTTTTTTGAAGTTACAAGTGTCTAAAGCGCGGGGGACGGCCGGCCGTCCCCTGGGCGGTCGAGGGACGGCTCAGCCGTCCCCTGGCCGTCCCCGGGGACAGTCAGCCGTCCCTCTTTTAGTCCACGCCGTCCCCCCGTCCCCGGCACGTTTCCTGTGTTTTTTGACAAAAGAGGGACGGTCCCCTGCCGTCCCCCTGCCGTCCCCCGGTACCCGGTACGTCCCGAAAACGGGTACGGGGCATTTTGGGGGGGGGGACGCGTCCCCGGGTTTCCCTGAAATAATATCAATTACTGATTAATAAATATATTTAAATATATTATGGTTGATAGATACATTATTGATGGTTGATAAATACAATCTATACGTAGTGATTTGATGTTATTTATTAATGTCATTTTGGAGTAATAAGATTATGCAAGTTACTATTTATTATTATAACATTGCTAATATGTCATTTTGAATTAGATAACCGATAATGTTAATTATGATATTTAATATTGAGTTACTCATGCTGAATCTTGATGTTCAATGAGGAGTACTAATATTCTACTTGTCAGACTATTTTAGTGATGGATCTCTAACTTGTTTCTCGGGACTAAATCAATTCAAGGTATCCTCTAGGGCTCATTGCTTGGAAAATTGATAATTTGGAATAGATTCAGCAAAAACTCCTATTAGGGACATTACACTCTACTAGCTGAGTCAAAAAGATAGGAATTTAGAATACTTTTTACGCATATCAGAAAAAGAGGGAGCTTCCCTTCCTAATTTGAAGAGCAGTTAATTCTGTGCATTGCTGTTCGTGGCCAATATGCACTCCAAAGGTGCAAATTGTAACGCCAACAACCTAAAACACGACAAAAACTTTATGAAACGGGGAAATACATTACGACATAACGCAAACATTACGGAAAGGGGAAACACATTATGAAAAACAGAAAGGAAAATCACTCCATCCCCGAAGGAATGAAGTGTTTTAGATGTTGCCCGTTGTACGGCAGCAGGAAGAGCCTTCCATCCAAGTGTGAGAGAATGTAGGAGTTCTCCCTTGTGAACTCATGGATCTTGAATGGCCCTAGCCACAAGGAATCAAATTTTCCATGCATTCCCTTGGGCTCATGTTTCTTGTCCCATAACAGGACTTCATCTCCGATCTCGAAGTCTCGCTGATGAGCCTTCTTATAAAATTTTTTCTTTACTTGCTCTTGATGCTGAGTAATTCTGTCAACAACCTTCACCCTTTCTTCTTATAGCTTCATCAGCTATAGGACGCGCTTCTCAATTGGATCTTTGAATTCACCATCTTCCACTATGGATGCCATCTGTAAAGCGGACAACTCTAGTGGGTAGCATAGCCTCTGAACCATACATGATAATAAAGGGTGAAGTGCCAATGGGCTCTCTTGGAAGTAATTCTATCAGCCCAAAGAGCATCATAAAGTTTCTTGTGCCAAGCTCGTTGATTGGAATCAACTAACTTGTGTATGATTGTGACGATATTCTTGTTTGACGACTTGGCTTATCCATTACCCTGAGGGTAATAATCTGATGAGTGTGACAAAGTGATGTTGTGATCAAAACAAAATTCAAGTAGCTCCTCAGATGAGAAACTTGTTGCATTGTCTATCACAATTTTGCATGGTACCCCGTAGCATGAAATAATATTTTCCTTCAGAAAGTTGCACACAACTTCCAACATAGCCTGCTTGGTAGGAATGGCGTCAACCCACTTTGTAAAATAATATGTGGCTGTAAGGACATAAACATGCCCCTTACTAGAACGTGGATTGATGGGTCCTACAAAATCTAAACCCCATTGCTGAAATGGAGCATCAATGATAATCGGCTGGAGTGGAATGGCTGCCAACTTAAGTTTGCCAACAAATTGTTGACACATTTGACATCTGTGCACCCAATCATATGTGTCGCGAAACATGGTCGGCTAGAAAAACTGTGTTCGTAGGATTTTGAGTGCTATAACCCTTGATGAAAAGTGGCCACCGCATGCTTCGCTATGAAATGCCTCCAACAAACGCCTTTGTTGGTCCTTGTTGATGGATAACAAAAATGTTCCATTAAGCCCTCACTTGTATAAAACGTTATTCATAAGCACATAATTCTGCGCTTTCAACTTCAATGTTCTCTTTTGTTGTTTGTCCATGTGATTTGGACATTCACCATAAGTCAAATAATACCGTATTTCAGTAGACCATTCATCTTTAGAATCAACCAATAGGACCATAGGAAGGTCCCCTTTAATTTCAAGTTGAGGTTCACCATCAGCCAGGTGCTTTTGATCACCATCTTCTGCTATCAATTGACAATGACCTCTCCCGTGAACGAGTTTGGTCGGCTTGATCTCCAAATCATATTCTTGAACCTTCGCAATCCAGTTACCTCTTTTTGTGCCCATCTCCTGTTGAGTTAACACACTTTTAACTACTGGACCAGTAATATATACTATCATGTGAGAGTTCAAGATATAAAACCTGAAATTCTTCACAACTCTAACAACTGCATATGTATTCTTCTCAATCTGAGAATACCAAAATTCACTATCCTTGAAATTGCTGCTCATGAAAGCAATTGGAGACTCGGTTTTTTCATTCAATTTCTATGTCAGTATGGCAGACAAAGTGTGTTCCGACGTGTAACAATGGATAAATTCCTTATCAAATTCAGGTTGAACTAGCATTGGTGTTTGACTGATGGCTTCTTTTACTTTGACGAACGCCTTCTTACCTTCTTCAGTCCATTTGAAGGCGGACGTTTTCTTCATCATAGTGGATATATCTTTTGTCAGCTCTGAGAAGTTTGGTACAAACCTTCATATGAAATTCACTTTATCGAAGAAGGAATGTACCCCAGTTTTGCTTGTCAGAAGAGACAGGTTTTTGATAGAATCAACCCGACTAGGGTCAATTCGAGTTCCTTCCTTGGAGACGATGTGGCCAAGCAATTTACCCTCTGTCATCGCAAATATAGACTTTTTAGGATTCAAGGAAATCTTATGATACCTGCATCTTTCAAACACTTTCACTAAGTGTGAAAAATGATCTCCCCGCTTTTTTGAGAAAGCAATGAGGTCATCAAGGTAGACGACAATTAACTTGTTCTTCAAATCCCCAAATGCCAAATCCATGGTTCTTTGAAATGTAGCACCAGCGTTGATAAGGTCAAAGGGCATCCTTTCATAGGCAAACATACCCCACGGGGTAGTGAATGTCATCTTGATCTAATCCTCTTTTGCCACTGCAATTTGATTGTACCCAAAAAACCCATCAAGTAATGTATGTTCGAACCGGTGACTGTTTGCAATGTATGTTCCATGATTGGCAAGGGATAGTTACCCTTGAGGGATGACTAGTTTAAGTTCCTGAAGTCTACGCAAATTCGGATTTCTCTATTCTTCTTACGCATATGAACTATGTTTGACACCCAAGTGGAATGATGGATCGGAAAAATGATCTTTGCATCCACCATCTTTTGAATTTCTGCATAAATTGTATCTTGAATTTGCGAATTATAGTGTCGTTGCTTCTGCCTGAAGGGCTTGGCATCAAGTTCAAGGGAATTGTACGAGACAATTCTTTGGGTGTGAAGACCTTCAAATCTTTGTATGACTAGGCAAAAACATCTTGATACTACTTGAACAAAGAGATATACCTCTCACTTTCTTCTAAAGTACAACACTTGCCCAAATTAACAAGCTGAGGCTTGTCTTCAATACCGATGTTTACTTAATAATATTCAGTAGAGGTCTCATTAGCTGAATTCCTCTGATCTTGAGTGTATTTGTCATGCCTGTCAAATATATTCTCTAAGGATACTAGACCCTTGGGAATTCGATTGCCTTTCAATTTAATGATACCTAATTCCATTGCTTCAGAATCTTCTATTGTTGATTCTTTGAAGGGAGAAGCACTGCCTTCAAAGAATAGTCCTTTAAAATTGTCTTCCATCCCGAGAAATTCTTCGATATGGTCATCATCATCGAAGACTTGCCAATTGTCGCCAATTGTCGCAATTGTCGGGGACAACTGGCCTATATATGAGTTCAATAGCAAAAGCATTATGACGAAAATCAGAATGTGGCATGAAAAGAGAAGCTGATACTGTAAGGGCATCTTCTTTGCTATTGTCTACATGAGAAATATATTTGATGTCAAATGCTTCAAACCAGTTGATTGCATTCACATCCTTTGTCTATAATGTCGAGGTGATCTTTTCTTACTTGAAATTGATCTTTGATCTGTTTCACGATCAACTCCGCATCACCTTCAACTCTGAGTAGTTTGATACCCCTATCTCTTGCATTCTTGAGGCCTAGTAAAAGCACCTCATATTCCGTTGTATTGTTTGTGCATTCAAATTGCAAGCGGTATGCAAATGGATACAAACAACCTTCGGGAGAAATTATCACAACTCCCGCTCCTGAGCTTGCTATCAAACAACTACTATCAAATTGCATAGTCGACATCTTTGGATCTTCTGTTGATTTGTCTGTAGAACATACATCCTGCCTTTCTTCAGTTATTTCAGATAACATAACATAGGTACCAGGACCCGTTTCTTGATATAACACTTGTGCTTGAGGATCCTGGGATTTCACCACCGTAAATCGAGATTTGGCCTTAGGTTCCAACTTGAAACTACCTTTCTTTAATGGAATTGTCGCGAATGACCAATCTTATTGTAATGTCCCCATTTTCGATGTCCTCTTTTGGATTAGTCTGGTTCTGACACACTTACTATTTTTAGTAAGTTATATATTTAGTAACTGGTCTGACAAGCAGAGTAGTGTAGGGTTTCCTATTTGGGCAACGAGTGGAAGTTGTTCGATGAACTTTAATGCCTTGTGCCAATCCTTTCTATGGAGTTTTTGGGTGTTTCAGACATGGCTTTCTATTTTTAGCAGGGGACCAGTCCAATGGCTTCAATCTTTAGTGAGCCCATTGTGCATATCAGCATCTCTCTGGGTGAGTCGTGGATAATATTTGCTATTTTTAGTACTTTCTAAAAATAGTAAGTCTATTTTGGGTAAGGTGGACCTAGTCAGGTCTCTCACTTAGCAACATCCTCAATTGAGTTATCAGTTTCTAAGGTTGAAGCATTTTAATATTTGATTTCCCCTTCAAGAATTGGATTATTATAAAGTAACTTTACATTTTAATGTTGAGGGTCAAAGGGGACATGGAAAAAGTACCAAGAATGCCTAATATAATGACTTGAAGTGTTTTTAAAGTAACAAAATCATTCTAGAATGCTGAATAAGCCTTGGGCACCCAAGCTATAGTTGGAGCCAAAAAATTACAATAAAATCAAATTAAAGCTACATATGGCATGGATTTGAAAGGGGTTTTAGGGTTTTGTCATTTGGTCGCCCTAATTTGCCAAGAGAAACTTTTAAAAACTCATTTTGAACCTCATTTGCTCATGGATGTTTGGGCTGCTTATTGAGATGCTGCTGGTTTTTCGCCAAGAGGTTAGATAAATGGAGTTGAAGATGAAAACCCTCGATATCTAAGGCTGGTTTCGGTAGTGCAAGACCTGCCCTAGCTAGTAGAAGGGTGGTTTCAATCAGAAATCACGTTTGGGCTTCAAAGATACTGATTTCAGTTTAGAAAATGAAGATATTTCAACATTTTTGATGTGCTACAGTTTGGGTTTTGGCTTGAGTATGCTTCCTTTCAGTTTGGTGTGGTGTCCCTTGGAGTTTTGGTGTGTTTGCATTCATTTTTGCGCACTTCAATTGATGGACGTGAACCTGATGATTTCACTACTCCGAAATGGTTTGAGTTCTCCATATGGTTATTGGCTCATTTGATAGCTCTCCTCTAGGGGCCACCAACAAGCCAGCCTTTGTTTGCATTTTTTGAAGGAGTCTCTGAATTTTAAGGCCAGATCACCCTCTTACAGCCAGCGCTACATTCTGGGTGTTTCTCTAAATCTGGTCGGTCATTTCTGAGTGTTGTTTTCAGTCTTTGGGAGCCTTTGGAGGATGTCTTTGACAACAACAATGTATCGAGCTTGAAACCCTTTTTCCATGTAGGGTGGACGTGGCATTTAAGAAGTTACAATCTGCTTTAAGGGAGTGATTTCCAGGTCTGAGATTACTTGTATTTTGAGTTGATACTGAGTTGTAATGAACAGAAAATTTCTGCCAATTAGAATTGATCCTTGGAGGCTCTGAAAATTTATATTTCTTAGTGATTTGCTTCTATCTTAAGTTCTCTGTAATTTACACTTTATGCAAGCTCTATGCATGATTGGTACTCGAAAACTCAATGCAAAAACACCTCATAAAACAGAAACAGCATTTGGGAAAATATCTATTCATTCACATGATGAAACTATGAATAACACATGAAAATACAAAGGCAAACACACTCAGAAAATTATAACAGCAGTGGTGAAGTTTACAAAAAAAAATATTTGGGGTCTTATATTACACCAGTTGAATTTCTCCTCCGAGATCTTTGCAGAAGCTTCTGCTTAGCAACATCCCGTAGCTAGTTGGAACATCAGCTACTAGTATGGTCATCATTATTTTCTTCTCAGGACAAGCTGCCAACCTCACTTGAGCATCCTTCAATTGACCGACCAACGACACCGACTTAGACTCAAGCGAGTAACACTTCTCATGTGCCTTAGTGCACGAAAGTCCCGATGCGTTCATTACTTGTAAGGGCATGACATTGTCTGAGGCTCCTGAGTCTATGATGCAATTGCTCAATTTGAATCCTCCTATATACAAAGATATATAGAAGGGTATAGGCTTTTCTTCCATTGGCATAGATGATTTGAGCAATGTAGGCTGAATGGCAGCCTACTTCTTTACAACTTTGAGAATTCGTTCCAATTGTATCAGATGATTTTGAAGATACTCCAATTGAGAGATTTGTACCTTTGCCTTCATCATGGAATCTACAATGTCAAAATTTGCTAAAGTTGGGTCTTGAGCAGTGCTTTAGCATTCTCATGTGAAGGCTTAGGATTAGAAGTGGAAGCCGCCTCTTTATCCTTTTCTTTTGATTTTTTGTCTATCTTCTTTCTGTGCCTTAAAATGCTAAGCACGTGTGAACATAGGTGTTGAAAAATTCTTATGATTTACTGCAAGAGAATATTGATGGTATTCTTCTTCTTCTTTTGGATTAATGGGTTCACTATCAAAGTATCCTGTAGCAGAGTCGCCATTGAAGTTGTTTGTTTGTGGTAAGACAACATTCAAACTTGGTGTAGGTACAAAACTTGAACTGGGCGCAGCTTCAGTGTATCCCATGATTTGATTCATTCTTAGATTTTTAGGACATGTGGAATCGGTATGTGCATTGGTCTCATGGAAAGAGAAAAACACCATAGATTTCTCAGCTTCAATTGTTTGTCTTGGTGGAGGTGTTGGAAATCGTGACTTGAAATTGTTGAAAGGCTGAAAATTATTCCTTTTCGGCTAGTACGGTTGCTGAGGTTGATATGGTGGTGGTGCGGGCAGTGCAAGCTGCCCTTGTGTAGGCGACTGCCTTTTGAGGATAGTCACCTCATTAGCTACCATTTGTAGCAGTGGATCTGCAGAACTTTGAACAAGAGGCCTAATAGAATCTGTCTTCATCTTCTCAGAAGTGATCATGTTATCTTCAATCTCGATGGCTCTTTCTTGTACAGTCTGTAATTCTGTTTCATGACCTGATCTTAAGAAAAAGGCTATTTTTGATGGAAGAGTGTTTATGAAACTACTCAACAGAATCTCCGGTGATGGATTGAGTGTATGAGAAAGACGTGTGACCAAGCGGTTAAACCTTGCCACAAACTCCCTCATAGGTTCAGTTAGCTCTATCTTTGAATTTGAGAGTTGAGCAAACAATCGATGACTGTCTTCAGTTGGCTTGAATCTCGCCAAGAATTTCTCACTCATGGTTGCCTAGTTTACAATAATGCCTGGCTCTTGATGACAAAACCAATCAGCAGCATTTGCCTCAAGATTCTCTACAAAGAGACATACAGCGATGTCTTCATGTGGTGCATTCAAAACGACACAAGCCGATGTGAATGCAGAGATATGTTCATCGGGGTGTTGAGCCTCGTCACCATGAAATCGAGGAAAATGCTTCCTTGACCCTTTAGGTAATTTTTAATGTCCTTGTAAAGCCAATGGTCCAATGTTATTACCCCAAGGTAATGGGGGTGGATGTCTATGATTTCCATTACGATTGTTGCCATCATTGTTGTTGTTGTCGCCCATTGCTTCTGGCCTCTCCTCGTATAAACCCTGTAAGCTAGGATTATCTATTGCCACATAGAAGGTGGTAAAACTGGTCTTTCGGCTGCAAGATCGGCTTTTTCTTCTTCTTCGTCAAGGATGGTAGCCGTGTTTCTCCATTGAGCAGGATCTTCTCTTTTCTCAAGTATGAAACTCCTCAGGCTACTAATAATGTCCGTTTTCTTGCCTTCAATTAGCGTGAAATTGGGCTGAATAATAGCAGCAGTAAGCTTTGGTTGTTGAATAGGAGCAGTAGGATGCCAGATGGTAATTCCTGTGTCATAAAACGTAAGCTTTCTTGAAGTTTTATGCCTCATGCCCCATGGTGGGCACCAAAAAACTGTTGGCATTTCAATTCTCACCTCTTGGAAGTTGTGAAACCTAAAAACTACATTTGATGGTTCAAAATGTTGGGCGCCCCTGGCTAGTAGGGGTGCTTTTTGATTTTCCTTTGACTTTCTTCATTTTCCGTTTGATCTCCATTTCTGGGCATTTTATAGATCTTGTGAACTAGATGCTGGACTTGTTGGAAAGCTTGCTCAAATCTAGAAAGAACCAGTTTGAAGGTACAAAACCTAAAAGCACTTTTGACTGCCTGAAATCTTGGGCGCCCCTAGCTAGCAGGGGTGGTTTTCTGCTCCAGACTTACCCAATTTCTGATGATTTTCAACCTTCTTGTGCTTCGCGTTCACCACCTCATCGACTACGTTGATTGTCATCGCTGAAGCGTTGACCATGTTCACCATCGTGTGTGCACGATCTGTGAAAACTGCAAAATTGGCTAAGGCATTGACTGCCAGGGGCCTCCCTTGAAACAAGGCGTCCAACTTTTCTAGTGTCAGAATATTTTTTGCAATTTTCAACTTTTTGAATCCCCCTCCTCCGTTCATTGTTTTTCAAGTATCTTTCGTTGTAGATTTATCTATGCATTATTTGAGACTTTGATTCTAACACCTCGCAGCTAGTCATCCTCCATTGATAACTTCAGAGGTCTTAATTTTTCTTCTGAAAAAGCGAAATAGACCCACCAGAGAAAAATTGACTTGTGAACAATTCTAACTGGACCAGTGCAATCGTGATGCAAAATCAACCAATCAAAATCAATTTTAGCTATTTCTACAAAGATTCTATTTTTAGCCATTTTTCCTTAAAATAGGGCCTTGAAACCCTAATTTCAAAATTTTCCAAAATTTTGTGAGCATCTTTTTGACAATAAACCTAGAAACACCCAATGGTCTGTTTATTTTTCAGAAATTTTTTGTTGTACCCAAACCAAATTTTTTGCTTCATTAAGGCATTTTGCTTAAAATGGTTTAAACCTTGTTAAATTGATGTCAAAACATGGTTTTTGTGAAAATCAAGATGGGCTTGTTGTACCCAAACCAATTTTTTTGCTTCATTAAGGCATTTTGCTTAAAATGGTCTAAACCTTGTAAAAATGATGTCAAAACATAGTTTTTGGGCAAATCAAGTATGGGTTTTGAGTCAGTGTGATGCCACGAAGATACTCGCAAAATTTGAAAAATTGAAAATTAGGGTTTCTGGACCCTTGTTTTTAGGTCAAAAACCCTAAAAATTGAAAGTTGTCAGAATTGGCTGAAAATTGTTTTGATTGGCTTATTTTGCTTCACGGTCACAATGGTGAAGTCAGATCCAGTTAAAACTTAGTTTAAGTCTGGTGGGTAGTTTTTGTTTTTCGAGTGAAAAGTTAGGATCTCCGAGGTCGACAATGGTAGATGGCCAGGTACTAGGTGTCAAAATCTAAGCTTAAAACGCTCTAGTGAAGATTCTATGGCGAAAAATGTTCAAAACGATGCTTCGCGATGGAGGGATTTTTCAAAGTGGTGAAGATCATCAAAAATTTTCTAAGTCTGGAAAGGAAACAAAAAAGAGCGCCTGTTAGCCAGGGGCTCCCAAGGTTTTGAAGGCTCAGATCAACTTTTCGAGGTTTTGTCACTTCCAAGATGTCTTCTCTGAAATCCTGCCAGCTTCACAATGAGCCTATCAGCCAATCCAAAAGATGGGTCTCGCACCTGAAATCGGAGATTGAATGAGGAATCAACATGTTGCAAAAATGGCTAACACCTCTGGAGGCCAGGGGCGCCCTTCATTTTGAGGCCTCAGGTGGATGAATTAGGTTTTGTCACCTCAAGGAGTCTTTTTGTCAGATTTGATCCTGCTCTTCAACGAAACTGTCAGCTAGTCAATTCGACATGTCAATCAATCAAAATCAGTGGTCGAACGTGAGCTCCGGTGAGCTTCCTTTCTAAGCCCTCACAGCTCCTTGTTAGGGTCTCACACCTCCAACAAATGGTAATCTGCCTCCTTACAGAGAAGATATATGCTACGTAGGTATAACAACAGTCTCATACTTCAGGAAATGTACTTACACCACCCCAAATAGAGAAATAATACTTGGCGCAGGAGTATTGGTAGACTCAGTGACAAAAACCCTCACGTCCAGACCTTGCAGAGAGATTAATGTATGTACCCAACTCAAATATATGCAACCATGGAACTCTTCAATCCATACGCCCAAGTCATTGTGAACTTATAACTTCAATCAACAACATAAATGTCTCATTACCTGTCGACCAACAACATGAAATCTTCAACCTCAAAATATGCAATGGATATTATCATTAACCTCCAAGTTTGTCTCCGAAGGA
Organism: Sequoiadendron giganteum; assembly: GCA_007115665.2. Taxonomy (NCBI): domain Eukaryota; kingdom Viridiplantae; phylum Streptophyta; class Pinopsida; order Cupressales; family Cupressaceae; genus Sequoiadendron; species Sequoiadendron giganteum. The sequence goes on from CM021110.1 coordinate 222,702,410, forward strand.
GACCCACAAAATCGAGCAATATCGCACACTAGTGAAAGACTCAGATGATCTTTCCAACCAGACCAGCTAGGGTGGAATTGTTTCACCATCAAAACTAGTTGCCCTAGAGATTTTGTTCCCCAAAGCCAAGAACTCTAAAAAGCTCCTCAAATGTCAATTAGAGAAAATAAGCAAGCATAAACCAAATGAGCTCTAATTTCTGCTTTAAATATCACTTGCACTTTTCCCACTCATAAAATATAATAAAGTGACTTTATAAAGCTACTTTTAAATATTTCCCAAAGTCATTTTATAACACCTTTTAATTAATTGTTTAACATTACCTTATAATTGTACTTTTTCCCCCTAGGTAACATTAAATAATTAAATAAACCAATTCCCTTTACTCGATTATAGCCTACGGGAATTAAATAGGCTAATAAGTCGATCTAGAGTGATCACTCAGAAGGGGACATTACAAAATGGTTGCCAAAAGTGACTTATTTGTGTCATCAAAGACCAAAGCGGGGATGCAATCTAGAGTGAGTCTATCCTCTTCAATTGCGTAGGAATTCTTCTTAGGAAACAAAGAGGAGAATTGTCCAATGGCCTCCTTGGATATATCCTAGAAAGATGATAGTTGATCGCCTTGCGTTGAGAAAATGGATGTAATAACATTCCCACTCCTTTGATCTTTCACAAAATTATTTAAAACAAAAGCATTCTTATCACCTGCTTGAAGCCAGTCTATCCTGGATTTCTATGTCCAAAAGATTTCTTCTCCAAGTTCCTATTTAGCCAATTCTTTGGAGTAGGAAGCTTCCTCTTCCTTAATCAGGGAAGTAATTCTATCCAGCTGCTTTTGAAGAACAAATTTTGATTGAAAAACATTTTGAAAAGAGCATTTGTTCCACTTCTCAAGTTTGCATATAACAAATTGAAGCCTCTCGAAAGCAAGCTTCCCTTCATCCCACCAATTCTACATGAGACTTAATAAATTTGAATCTCGAAGCCACATGAGTTGAAACTTGAAAGGAGGATGCTTTGGAAGAGCAAAGATTGAAGAAGAGAATTTGATTGGCTAGTTGTTAGATCCCTTCCAACCCAAGATTTTGAAGATGAAGCTTAGCTATCACCAATCCAATGATCAGAGACATGGAATCTGACTAATCTTTCTGAAATTGAGTCATCTCCACATCTTTTGTTGATCCTAGTGAAGCTTCCATTTCTTGGAACCACATCCACCAAATTAAGAAAAGAGATATTTTCTCTCAAAAGAGTGGAAGAAGTCCAAGATGATCAGTGCCTCCTTTTTTCTCATTGAAATTGGATATTGCATTAAAATCCCCTACTATCCAAGGGAAAGAAGGCACTAAGAATGAACAAATCTAACATGAGCCCAAAGTAAAACCTTACTTGGAAGCCTTGAAGGCGCATACACATTTGTGAGAGATAGTTTCTCTAGAATTAAAACAGGAAACTACCAACAAAATGGAATTTCTGCTCCCAAAGCACCAAGACGGGGTAAAGTTATGAGGATTGGAAAAGCAAGTCACTCCCCCAACATTACCAACATTACCAAGAGCACCAATACACAAACAATGACAACCTGGCAATTTTGAAGGAAATCCTAGCCATATCTTCCACAAATAACTTTGTTTCTTGAATAAAAAATATATATGGTGTATGTGCATAGATAAGATCACGAGTAACTTTTTGTTGAGCGATGCTACTCAAACCCCTAGCATTCCAAGATAACACAATCATTTCAAAGGGTTCGAGAAATGAGTATCAATTGTTTTAGTGACACCTAATTCCACCAATGACTCACCAATCAGCTTAACCTTATCTTGATCCTTTTCCTTCCTACTTTTGAACCCTTATGTAATGCCCCACCTTAATTTGGCTTCAAACTTTGTGATTTAGCTCAGATTTTTGGATTTGTCATATGAGGCATTTTGTCAAACATATTGCATGATAACTGATTTGGGAAAGCTTTCACAGTTTGGAGACAATCAATCACAAATAACAACTCCGCGAATAGATATTAATGTTATTGCATTGCTTCAGATTAGAACGCTATTCATTATATTTGTATAAAGCATAGAACCCCTTAACATGTACTTCCCAGAATAACAAGATGGCAGCAATATAACTCAGAAATTTATATCAGATTCAATGCACAACAATAAATACTCGTTTGACAATCACTCTATTGTATTGTTTGACAATGGAATGCTGACAACTCAAAGACAACAGAATATTCTGATTTTCAGTTTGATATACATACCTGAAGTAGCTCAGTTATAGGCAGACCTGGAAATGATGATTGCACAGCCCCAAACTCAGATGATGGCAGCAGATATGTGCTCAGAAAATACAAACTACAATGCCTCCAGTCACCTATAGAAGTCTCACATCCCCTATAGGCAATAGCAATCAGATGATGGGGCCAACAAATTAAACAGAGTTGCAAAGATAAATGAATGGTAACCAGCATAACAAGCGCATGCCTCAGCAAGCTTCAATGTCTGACATTACCAGTTGCCCAGCTCACAATGAAATGGTTTCCAATAGCAATAGACTCCCACGTCTAACCTCAAAATGCAATACAGACTAAGCAAATATGAATGCTCAGAATCCCACACCCATCACAGGCAATATTCTGATCATTAAAACCCACGCCTAGGGTATCAACTCTCCACGCCCAGCAACAAAGCTTCAGTATAAGGCGTCCAATTCAGACTTACAAACTCCCTCAATTTCGAGTAATAATATCAAGCCTTGAACTTGGCATCCCAAACTCTCCTGGCAGACACCACAAGCAATCAACTCCAATAACCCTTCATAAATTTCTGTGAATACCTTTGTACTGAAGTAATGATCAATATATCTTGCAATATTCTGATAAATCCTTCAAACCCTTGAATATGAAACTCTCCTGCAAATTCAATGAAGCACAAGCACAACCTCTGAATGAAGTTGTCTACAAGCTGGCTTGGCAGGTCTTTCAATCCTGCACTGAGTTGATCTCCATGTTTCGTCCGCAAGAAGCTGAATATTTCCAGACCCTTTAGGTCCAACCTGCAAAACCCTTGCTCAATATTTTTCAAAAACAAGAATGAATGAATGTCCAAATGAACTCCAAATGGCTTTTTATAACTCCCACACCCTAATTTGCATTTGAGCCATATTTTATTTAATTTACTTTTTCTCTCTCCTTAAAACTCTCTTTTTAATTTGCACTTAACTTTATATTATAAAGTGCACTTTAAAAACATTTATATCTCACTATTAATGAAGTCCTTTAATATATTATAATAACATATAAAGTTAATTAATTTAAATTAACTTTATAATCAACATTATTAAAATTAAATACATAGGACTGTTGAACCAAAATGTCTCCACGATATAAATATGCCATCACGTCCAAAATAGTAACTCTGGCAACTGACCATACTAGTGATTTACTATAAATAGTAAGTATAGATGATATGTCCATGTGACTTACTAAAAATAGTAAGTATGGTTAAAATGACTGAATAGCTTCTACAAACTCCTTGGTAAACACTAGGCTGGGAAACAACATTGACTGAGCTCAAAAAGGTTGGATTGAACAAGCTTGCAATGCTCTTGGAGGGCACCCTAACCACCCTATTAGTCCACGGGGACCAAGTGATGGACTAACCACTGCGATTGACCACTGAATAGGAAAAAGGGACATTACAGTCTGCCCTCCCCAAGATTGTTTGTTGCAAAGCAATCCTCACTTGAACACCCTGGCCTGTCACCTGAATGCTGGGATCCCAAATTAGTCTGTAGAATTCTCTACCAAAACCACACTGCATCCACTGGATAATGATAGAGCTAAACTTGGCAGCTTTGTAAGTCACTCTCTGAAAATGAAGGATTCTGCCAAGCGTAGTGAATCCTGGATCCCTCATCCCAACTGGAAGTTTGCCATACTCAACACCCGTTGACTTCCACTGTGCTACTCTAATATATTCTTCACCATGTTGAGAGCGGTGAAGCAACTCATCGGGATCCAGTCAACCTGACGTGCCAAACTTGTCTCCACTAGGATCCCAATACATCAGACCCGCACATCTATCAAACATGAGAAGATGGAGATAACTCGAAGTGCCAACATCACATCACCTCACTCCAATCTTTGCAAACCTCCTATGGATGTGATGACTCCCACTCATAGGTGCCGAAAGAGGTGTAACAACTCCTTTTAGGTTGTTGATATGGGACATATCAACTCCCTCAAGACTGAAAGATCGACCTATGGGGATGCAAATGATTGCACCAAGGTCGTAGGGTGATGGAGTGTAATCCCTATGTCGCTCTTCCATGACGAGGAGATGATGCAACTCTCCTCCAAGCTCATGTTCAGCTGCTGTCCTCCAAACATTATGAATGAAATCCTCATCCCATGGAGGAGGACAAGCATCTCCTACCAAAACATGGAGCAAAACTCCATCACTGCGGGCTGGTCCGCGCGGTGTATGCATCTCCACCACTGATGCGTCTATATCCTGAGCCCTCAATTGGCACTCCCTCAAAAGTGACTCATGGTCACTATGGTGCAAGCTGCATGAAAACTCAGGAATGTTAGAATCGTTCCTATCGTTAGGCTCATGCAAACCTGAAACCTCCTCGTGCTCAACCATCGTTAGGGGTTCTCCCCTCAAACCATGAGTGCCACTACCATCCGAAGGTGTCATAACAGTCGTAGAGGACTGGATATCTACTATGGATGTAGAAGATTGTGTAATGAGCCTTGCTGAAACTAACTTTAATCTTTTCAATTTGCTGCCTTGTAATTTTTGACAAACAGTTTGTATGCAATGTTTTTGTTTGCTGGTCTGAAGTTTCAGTTTGTTGTTTGATGGTTATGATGAATGCCAAATGGATTTGAATGCTTGAAAATAACTTCTACGATGCTTATGCAAGTATCTAAGTGCAATGCAATCACTTTTTGTATTTTTAGATGCAAATAGATGAGAAACTATATGTATAAAATGCAGCTACAGCCAAGAGACATTTTGACAAGCACTTGGAATGCATACTATTATGCTGAGTACAAAGATATTTAAATGCACAATAACAACTATAGTTGAGCAACTACTTATTTCTCCTTGATTACAAGTGATTGTCCAATACAATGCTTTGTTCAAAATGGCCAAGACTCTTGGCATATTACATTGATATAAAATATGATAATTGCTGATAAGAATATTCACCTACAGCTGCAACATATAACTCCTAATGTGCAATGATATCATGAATGATAATTAAAGGAACCTGGTAATATGATGGCGCCTAGGTTGATGGCTGATGAAGAAATCGAAATCCAAGCAAAACTACCTTTCCCCAAGCCAAATCGACTCCTTCAAGCAAATCGCCCCTGTTCTGATCTGTCTGGTAAAATAAAATAATCTGCAATGCTTTCCAGCCTCCTCAAGCTCCAAACATAATCATTATGATCTCATGGAATGGGCGCACCAAGCTAAAATGAAAATCGATGCAAGTATGGGCTCCTATCAGCAAAATTGAACTACTAATGGCATCCCTTTTTTACTGAGATTTTCTGAGATTTAAAATCAGAACCTTCACAATGCCATTCGACCTCCAAGATGACAAAATGAGGCAACACAAATGATCTCCAATCATGCACTAAATCGACTTATACCAAAATTGGCCTTGGGCCACAAATTTTGCTCAATGAGAGGTCTGAAGTAACCTCTCCAATAGCTGCAACCCTTCAGAAGGTATTTCACTTCCTCAGTTCTGCTATCAATGGGAGTTATCGTTCCCAAAGACAATATACTGCAGAAACCTTAGCTCCACAAGTGCTCAAAAAATTGTAGATGTCAAATGTTGGATGATAACAATGGCAGCCCACACCTTCCTTTATACTTTTCTTTGGTGAACACATTCACTCTCCTTGCCAATGTGGGATAAAAGATATAATATATTTTTAGTGACTTTATGATATAACATTTTATTTAAGTCACTATATTAAATTAATTAAATATGAGATTACTTTATGATTCTAATTATTTAATAACCTTATAAAAAATTAATTTAATAATTTCTCCCTTATTTCTCCAATTAGCCTTCGGGAGCAAAAAGAAGGCTAATTAATATCATCATGATGGCCCTAAGAAGGGGACATTATAGATTGGACCAAACTCAACTCCTTGTAGAGCTCATCAATCAGAATCTCTGATTCCTGAAGGGCCTTCTAAGTGCTCTTCAAGGAATCCTCAATGGCAATAAGCTCCTCAATAAGCTTATCCACTTCCCTTTCTTTTCTCTTAAGTGCGTCATAGTAGATCTCACCAAGTATGAGTAGGTGATCTCTATTCGAGAGTAGCTGTAGGTAGTTTGACTTTCTGAGTGCCTGAAAACCTGCAAGGGAAAGTCCTCCTTCAAGGTTGTTTTGTATCCCTGGAATCCTCCAACAATACTTTGCCATCAGCTAAAGAGTGTCATCAAAGTGTCAAATGGTTGCATCAATCTGGTCTTCATTCACCTTCAGTTGTCTTGCCAACTGATTAGACTCCTGAGACCCATCAACCTTATGCAAATTTTCTGATTTAGGATCAGCACCATGCAACGCTAAATCAGATTTGTTTCTAGGGTTGGTTTCAACACCAACAGTGTCAACAATGCCATCCCTCATGCACAACTATGTAGAAGATGTCCAGACAGTAGTATGGTCGACAATAGATCCATCCCAAACAAGATCTTGTAATGCCATGTAGGTCTGATCCAAACCCATTTGTTCACGACATACTGTATTTTCTGATTTCCCAGCATTGGTTTGTGAAGCATTCACCTCAAAGACACCCAACCCACAATCTGACTCCTTGCCAAGATGAAGTAATGGTGATGAAGCAATGCTAGGCTCAACTAGAGGAGTATCAAATGGGTCTATACCTTCTTGTAGCTGATCCCACATGGCTGTCCTGTCAATCTCCATGATGGCATCTCTTGTAATCCGCATGTGATCTTCACCTATAGATTCAGTAGGTGACTCTTATACGTCCTTGTCCTCATGGGTGTGAAGTGAACGTGTTGCTTTGTTTTCTGCAGAACTTAGAGTCCAACCTTCAATGCATGTGGACTGATTTTCATTTTCCCCATGAACACCTGTAAGCTGCAAGTCACATTGAAGCAATCCATTTTCCTTGTCCAAACATTTAGGTTTTGCAAGCATCCTTAAATATGCCTTTTTTAGTGTTAGGGTCCTTAATTTGTTTGTAAAGTTCCCGCATCTGCTCAAATATAGATTTATCTATTGCCATCTTCTCTTTGCTTCTAACAACTGTAGGTGTTGATGCAAATAGTTGTGAACCTCTAATAAATGAGTGCAAGTCACTCACCAAGCAAATTGAAAATTCTTTTTTTTTTTTAATAACCCCTCAGGTTGGCAAGAAAAACTGAGCTCTGATACCACTGTAATGCCCCACCCTAGTTTGGCTTCAAACTTTACGATTTAGCTCAGATTTTTTGGATTTGTCATATGAGGCATTTTGTCAAACATATTGCATGATAATTGATTTGGGAAAGCTTTCACAGTTTGGAGACAATCAATCACAAATAAGAACTCCACCAATAGATATTAATGTTATTGCATTGCTTCAGACTAGAACGCTATTCATTATATTTGTATAAAGCATAGAACCCCTTAACATGTACTTCTCAGAATAACAAGATGGCAGCAATATAACTCAGAAATTTATATCAGATTCAATGCACAGCAATAAATACTTGTTTGGCAATCACTCTTTTATATTGTTTGACAATGGAATGCTTACAACTCAAAGACAACAGAATATTCTGATTTTTCAGTTTGATAAACATACATGGAGTAGCTTAGTTACAGGCAGACCTGGAAATGATGATTGCACAGTCCCAAACTCATTTTATGGCAGCAAATATGTGCTCAGAAAATACAAACTACAACGCCTCCAGTCACTTGTAGAAGTCTCATGTCCCCTATAGGCAATAGCAATCAGATGACGAGGCTAGCAAGTTAAACAGAGTTGCAAAGATAAATGAATGGTAACCAGCTAAGTCACAAAATTCACCAAACTTCAATCATCAAATTCAAATTTTGGCGAATTTCAAAAATTAATTTAAAATTCGTTAAAATTCGGCCTTCCATTTGTACGGAAAAATCCCGTAAGTTCTTTTAGGGTTTTTCAAAACATTTTCTAGGCTGAACAAGTTGGTCTTTGCCATGTGAGGAACTTTTGATCGTTTTGCAGATTATTTTGAAGGTTTTATTATTCAAATCTTTGATTCCTGCCACGTTTTGTGTCTACACTTCGGCCCCTTTTGTGATTGCGTTTCCAAATTCCACCACATTTCCAGATTTATGACTGCATTTCTGCCAAACTTCTGAAACAATTTCTGATTGTGTTGCATTCACGCGACCCGACGACACAAGCGTTTTTCTTTTTATTTTTTTTAGGGTTCTTTTGACATGTAGGATTCGAAATAGTTCATACTTTATATTTAGTAATATATGTTATAAATTTTTAATATAACTTTCAAACTATTAATATATACAATTTGATATTATATATCAAGTTTTTAATATAATTTAATTTATAGTTTATATTTTATAAAATATATATTAGTTTTTTAATATAATTTGTTTTCTACTTTTTATTTTATTAAATATATAAGTCATTAGATTTTTATTATATTTATTATTTATATATTAATATTATTTAAAATTAAATTTTAAATAATATTTTTAGATTTACTAATGTATTCAAAGTTAATATAATATAGTTTTATTTTTGTCTATTATTTACATTTTTAAAAAAATCAAAATTATATAAGGCAAATTTAATCCGAATTTTTTACTTTTCAAATTTTTTCCTTGTTGAACTTCATCTGAATTTCAATTTTGTCGAACTCGAATTCAAATTCGAACCTTGTGAGTTAGGCAACCAGCATAACAAGCTCATGCCTCAACAAGCTTCAATGTCTGACATTACCAGTCGCCCAACTCACAATGAAATGGTTTCCAACAGCAATAGACTCCCACGTCTAACCTCAAAATTCAATACAGACTTAGCAAATATGAATGCTCAGAATCCCACACCCATCACAGGTAATATGCTGATCATTAAAACCCAAACCAAGGTATCAACTCTCCACGACCAGCAACAAAGCTTTAGAATAAGGCATCCAAATCAAACTTGCAAACTCCCTCAATTTCAAGTAATAATATCGAGCCCTGAACTTGGTGTCTAAAACTTTCTTAGCAGACACCACAAGCAGTCAACTCCAATAACCCTTCATAAATTCTTGTGAATACCTCTATACTGAAATAATGATCAATATATCTTGCAATATTTTGATAAATTCTTCAAACCCTTGAATATGAAACTCTCCTGCAAATTCATTGAAGCACAAGCACAACCTTTGAATGAAGTTGTTTGCAAGCTGGCTTGGGAGATCTCTCACTCCTGCATCGAGCTGATCTCATGAGGGTTTTTGTTCTCAAGAAGTTGAATATTTCCAGACCCTTTAGGTCCAACTTGCAAAATCCTTGCTCAATATTTTCAAAAACAAGAATAAATGAATCTTCAAATGAGCTCCAAATGGCTTTGTATAACTCCCATGCCCTAATTTGGATGAGTCATATTTCATTTAATTTACTCTTTTTTCCCTCCTTATAACTCCCCTTTTAATTTGCACTAAACTTTATATTACAAAGTGCAGTTTAAAAACATTTATATCCCACCATTAATAAAGTCCTTTAATATATTATGATAATGTATAAAGTTAATTAATTTAAATTAACTTTATAATCAACATTATTAAAATTAAATTACATAGGACTGTTGAACCAAAATGTCTTGAGGATATAAATATGCCATCACACCCAAATTAGTAACTCTGCCAACTGACCCTACCAGTGATTTACTATAAATAGTAAGTATAGACGAAATGTCCATGTGACTTACTAAAAATATTAAGCATGGTTAAAATGAATGAATAGCTGCTACGAACTCCTTGGTAAACATTGGGTTGGAAAAAAACATTGTCTGAGCTCAAAAAGGTCGGATTGAACAAGCTACAATGCTCTCATAGGGCTCCCTAACCACCCAGTTAATCCACGAAGACCAAGTGATGAACTAACCACTGCCTTGGAAAAGGGACATTACACCTATCAAGACCTCTTTTCTTGATGATTTTTTGTTGAAGCCCTAACAAGAGAGGTACTCTCCTTTTCATCTCATCTTTTGTCTCTAAATCTAGATTAGCCTCTAAAATATCATTAACCTCTTTTGATTCCTTTTGAATCAAATCTAAAGGGATAGAGACTTCCCAACTACTTGTGTATCCAAAGCTTCCTAAAGCTGAACATCCTTTTCAAGGTGACCAAAAATAAAATTCTTTCTAATTGATGATGGGTATTGCAAAACAGGAGGAGGAATTGAATTAGAAGGCATTACAATGTTACTTGAAACTGGCTCATGCAAATCCTAGTTCGTCTTGATGATATCTTGATCCATTGTCATTGTATCCTCAAAGCTTTCTAAGTCACAAAATGATTACTTGAATTTCCCTTAGGTAAATCCTTTTTATGATGGATAATCATCTTCCCTTTGTTGTGAGATCTCACTGGAACAAATCCATTTGAGTCATGCTGATCGGTAGTAACAGGGGCTTTTGCTTTCACCCTAGGAGTACCTTGTTCGGGAGAATAAATCTCAGAGTTATGTTTTGGGCAATTTCTCTAGAGATGCCCATAATCATGACAAAGATGACATCTGAACGAAAGGGCTTCATAATCCACTCGTTGAATCCAATTCATATTCCCCAACCGTATTTCCAAAGAATTGGGCAAAGTGTTATTGAGATCAATCTCCATATAGATACAGGCATAAATGGTAACCTTTCTCTCAAGAGTCTAATGAGAAGGGCCAAGGGGTTTCCTAAGAACAACAACAATGGAATGAAGAATATCAAGTCTCCAAAATTCCATGGGTAGCCTAAGGAGACGAACCCAAATAGGAATCCAGGAGGGAAGCTCCTCTTTTGGATCAATCCGACACGCCAAGGATTGATAAACAAACCTACTTGATTATGAAAGTATGGCCCTCTCTCAAAAGCCTTATGACTACAAAGAAAAAACCATTAGCAACCAAAACAAGCTCCAAATCACTTTCAGGTTGCATGCATTACAAACCCAATTTTCCGAGAAAGGCGAAGTGGCTCAAAAACCCATGAACTTACAAATCAAATCATTTTCTGATTAAAAAAAAAGCACATCATTAGCAGTAATTTCTAGATTAATTACCACAATTGGTCGTTCAACACTCTTTTTTAAACACCCATCTAATCTAGGACCATTCTCCAATTTTGAAGCATATCTAGCATCATTTGTAGATTGCAAGAGAAAATTAATAGCATTAATGTGCTCAGATGTCAAACACTCCTCCATTTGAATCACATTCTAAAGGAGATAGGCAAGGGTCCACCTGGATCCCCTCCACAACCATCCATAAAACATGTACACCAACACCACGTAGTAATCTAGAAGGAAAAAAAGAGATGGAAGACAAAAAGGTAGGCAAGAAGGCCCATGGCCTCGCTTAGTATGCCCAAACATAGCCCTATGTCGCCCACACTCATGTGTAGGTTTGAGGAGAGACAAATCAAAACAAGAAAAACCACCAAACGAAAGCCAAGGAGGCAGCTTAAACCCTACACACAACTGCAAATGCATGCAAGAACTTGCATAGGAAAATCAACACACAGAAGAAGTAAAAAAAACCCTTGACCTGCTCATATGGATATGGTTCATGCAAGTTATTGTGAAAGGTTGCCTACATTTTACATAAGTTGGTTAATCATGGGATTGGTGGTATGGAGGGGAGTTGAGGTAGTGGTAGATGTAGGGATGATAGTCATAGGAATAGTTGTGGTAGTAGGAATGTGAAATGGTTGAGAGAACAAAGGTTGAGAAAAACGAAGCTGTCTAGCTATACAATTAAAATGAAGAGGTTGGATAGGCGAAATGGACCCATAACTAAAAATATGGTTATGAGGAATGCTTGATGAAGTGCTTGTATGACAAGGTTGAATTATAGATCTAATGGCATATAGAATTGGGAATATGTGTGTTTGGTGTATGTAATACAACAAAAGTTTGAATATGTGTTAAGTCGGAATGTGGATCGATCCTTGGGTCAAAAGGTGTAGAAAACGGATTGTGGATCTTCACAATAATAGCCACACCACATAGAAAGTCGAGTCCTTTAGAGTTATGCCAAAGCATTATATGCTTAGCTTCAAGAAGTGAGGCAATAGTGCAACAGGTGTTATGATTAGTATACATTTAATTTTGAAATACTTCCAAGTGATGATCAATTCTATAGATTTTTTCATGTTCTCGCATGTGAAGAGTAGCTTCATGATCAAATCCTACCTACCCATCATGAAACTTGTTGGCTAGACATGAAGGCTAGGGAGAGGTAGGAGGGGGTGGGGGAGCGGTGGTGTGGGTGGGAGTGGGTAGGGGGCGGCGGGGTTGAGGAATTTGTGGTAGTCGGATCATAGGTGTAACTAGAAAACTCGAAATTGGAAGTAATGCGAACTATAGAAGAGTGAGAAAAAGACATTTTGTTTATATGTTCACTCCTTCGCAACACAATTAGAGAAGAGGAATTGTGTGGTGAAGCCCATAAATCAAAAGGATTATGTGTGTTCAATGCATAAAACCAAATTTTAGAATTTGTATGTAAGAAGAGGTGAACTTAGCAATCCAATCAGGTTGGTTCACCAAAACATAAAAAGGTGAAAAAGTTGAAGATGCCTAGATGTGGCTATGTTTTCAACTAACCCACTTTATGCTAGATAAGACCAAAAAACTGATTGTTTTTTGGTTCTAGCTATTTATGATGAAGAACAATATGAATAAACTATTTTAGCTTTATCTAGATTTTTTCCCCTATTTAAACTAGGTTTAAACAAGAAAGGAGAGATGGGAATGAAAACTGAAAATTATAGAAATTATAGAAGTAGAATTCGAAAACTAGACACATAACAATAAATAACAAGTGGTAAGGAACCTAGAGAGCAATTTGGATAGCTCACTAGCTAGGATGCTAGCATGCTGTGTAGCCATTCGATTCACATGCTGTCATCTAAACATGTGTGTGGTCATAAAAAAAGAGTGTAAATTTTGAACTTATCTCCAAAATCCAATGTGGTTTGTGCAAAGTGCCAAGTGCAAATAGAAATTTATAGCAATAAAGAAGTCCACTAAGACCAACTATTCTAAGTAAAATATTGAAAGAACAATGGATAAGGAAGGAAATAAAATCTTTATGTGTTCAATAATGTGTATGACTACAAAGTAGCTTGTGAAGGTTGTTAGGTCCCTAGGTTGGTCTTGAGACCTTTATGGGCAGCCGATTGAGGAGTAGAGATTGGATAGTGTGTACTTCTAAATCTTATGTGTACCTAGAATTTAGAAATAACAATATGGTAATAATCTATGTCAAATCCCTGGTCTGCAAGGAACAACACCCTAGTGTATGTGAGTGAGGATAGAGAGGAAATAGAACTCTCAAGGTACCAACAATGGTGCTACAAACACAAGACATCTCACAATACTAGAGGTAATAAAAAGATAAAAAGAACTTGAAAAAATCGCTTGAAAAACAAAGAATGGAGGGCAACAAAGGTTACAATCATGATGAATGTCTTCAACAATAGAAAGAGCTCAAGGAAGCCAAAGTTTGAGTCACAAGAATGTTGTCTAGGTGCTCAAGAATGTTGAAAAAATGGTGTCGAATGTTGGAAACTCGGCTTGTAGGGAAGTTGAAGAGGCATGCAAGGAGGAACTAGCTATTAGGATTCGCTCAATAGATCAAGTAGTCATTTTTCCTACATGTTTTGAATTGGAAAAGTGACAATTTCATTTAGAATTAACTATTGTATGAATGCACTGTTGGAGGATGCCAGTGCGTTGTGCTATCATCCAAGTACAAAAAAGGTGAAATGGTTTAGATTGATAGCATGGCATTAAGTTGACATAGAATATACACTAGCTTACATAGAAAAGGCACAATCGTACAAAAACACGAAGTGCATGTTGGGACCAAGGGCGAGACAAAGGCTAGGATAGGGGTAAATGAACCTAAAAACATAGTATGGGAGGTGGATGCTAATTGAGGTCAAATTGTAGTGCTGAAATTGTAGCGTATGCAATTTTTGACCTTATAGAAATCATAAATGTTGATAAGGTTTAGCACACATCATCTTAGGTGTGAAATTGGTAGGTGGACAATACCTAAGGAGGAGAGGAAAGTGAGAACATGCCTATTCTGTGACAAGTGTGTGGTGGAGATAGAATGGGACATCATGGAGTCCTCAACCTACAACAGCATCCATATCAATTATGAAGACACCGGAGAGTGGACAATGTACACGCCTTGTTTGAGGAGGCGAGGTTGGACAAAACTGCAAACTTTTTGATCAAGATCCACTGCAAAAGATTTGATGTCAAGAAGGGGTCAAAACTTCATAAGGTTATGGTGCCCTTGTCTCATGCTACTCCTTTGTTGCTGCTCTTTATCCAATAGGCTGCTTTGGTCTCATTGACATTATTAAAATCTTTCATTCATTCATTCAACATCTAAATTCCCTCTCATAGAAGTTGACCCCTTTGCTTTTTGTTAAATATTTTTCCAAATTTGATTTGCATGTGGCCTTTTCTGCTTTATGTGAACTGTTTTAAAGCTAAGCACTCTCACTTCATAAAAGATCAAAAAGATAGTTGTGTACCTGTACAAATAATCAGCGTAACTTTGGCTGATACGCATGCAGAGAACCTTCTTTTCAGACTTCAATGCATGGTTGGTTGGCAGGTAATGATGGACGGTTGACAATAACATGGGTGTTGATTGCTTTGTCAAACCCAAATTTGCAGAGATGAGGATGTGTTCAGCAGTCACAAGGACTGTGAAAAGATTTTCAAACTTTGGCAGAGATGAGGACATGTGCAACAATCACAGTGAATGCAAAGAGACTTTCAAACTTTGGCAGTGGGTACCATAGTCTTTCAAATTTCTCCTTCCAAGTTCCAACCTTAAGCAAGAAAGGAGACCTCTTGCGATCCCTCTTGGGTAAACAACATTACTTATTCTTTGTTGACAATCAAATTGCTGCTTTTTCACAATGTTTTCTTATGGTAGCAGCACACAATTATTAATTTTGTTGTCATTTTCTCAAATATATATTTAGTCAACAAACATACAAACTTAAACATCTTCCTTTCAAATCTTCTTCTCCATTGCTATTTTCAATCTATAGTGCTTTGATACCACATGTAGTCATGGACAACACAAAAACCAGCATTTGTATTGATCTGCAAACCAAATTACAGGAGAGGTGCTCATGTACGGTTTCCCTCTCCTTTGAAAGAGACACAGAAGTTAGAAAATTCAACTTCCATAACATCTGCTCACAGGAATAAATTTCCAAATTTATCTTAGATCTAACCTAAATTAGTAACACTAAGTCTAAGCCTAAGGGGTTTGCCATGAATAGAGATGCATGCCCCTTTTACAAAGCTAAGGCTTAGAATGTTGCCTGGGGAGAAATAGGCCAACATTTCAGAGGATAAATTCTTAGTTTTCATTCAGTGACTTCTATGATTTGAGTTCTACACTGGATCCAATCCTCGCACAAATGCAGCACTCTTCACAATATTGAGATCTTCCATACAGTTTATCAATTAGAGCTTGAATCTTCATTCAAAGATCCTTTTGAAATCAACAAAGCATTTCATTGTCCAAGATATTTCATCCTCAACTATTCCAACTCCTCTTGTTTACTATATGGATTCTAATTGTTTGAGGACATCATCATTACTTGTGGTTTGTATATACATGTTATATTTCATGGATTAATTTTCTCCTAGCTCATCTTGGAGGCTGCTTGGCATTTCAAATCATCTGTTGAAATTATGGACAATTTCCTCTAAGCAGTGAGTTGAAGTTGACGGATTGCCACCTGGGCTAGTAGCATATTTAGTATACATGTTAAGTAAATCATATTAAATATTTTAAATGGTTACATGTTCTTATTCTACATTCGTACATGTGCATTTTTTTTGTACATCCATATTCTCTTAGAAGCTTCCTTGCACATCCTTTTTAATCTATATAAGACAATACAAAGGAGTGTACACATGTATAGTTGCAGCAATTTCTTACGTTGTCTTGTTGCTTTCAATTGTTGTCATATTACAATTATACAAAAGTAACAGTATGTTATGCAATGCACAATATGGAATATGCCATGCAACTATTAACTTTAAAAAAAAATGCGAGCAGCTCATGTAATGCTACTTGCACAAAGGAAAATTGTGTCATATGAATGCATTCATGGAATTCAAATTTTACTAAAAATCTCTGTAGTGGGTTGAGAAGACAACTAAAAGATTGTTCCACTATAAGTATGATTGCCACAGGTGTGTATAATAAACAAGTTTCAGTTTTTTATGTATTGTGGAAAACTCCAGCTCTGGTGAGATGAATAGATAATGACAAGATAATTTCCTTCTTTGACACTGACTTTTTACTTTGTGTGCAATAAAGAAATTAATAGTTTTACCATGCAAGTATTCAATTTAAAAAAAATGTGAGCAGCTCATGTGATGCTACTTGCACAAAGGAAAACTGTGTCATATGTGCATTCATGGAACTCAAATTTTACTAAAAATCTCAGTAGTGGGTTGAGAAGACAGTTGAAAGATTTTTCCTCTATAAGCGTGATTGCCACAGGCTGTATAATAAACAAGTTTCAGTTTTATATGTATTGTGGAAAACTCTAGCTCTGGTGAGATGAATAGATAATGACAAGATAATTTCCCTCTTTGACACTGACTTTTTACTTTGTGCGCAATAAAGAAATTAATAGTTTTATGTGTTGTGGTAAAAATCTGTCTGGTAAATTTTATAATGAAGTACTAGAGCCTCAGCAAGATAGAATCCTCTGGAGAAAGGCAGGATCAAGGTCAATTTTGATGTGGCTGGTATTCGAGGCTTATTCAGAGATTGCAATGGAAAGTTTCTTTTGGCCTTCTTCATTAGGATGGAGAATGGGTCCAACAATTTGGCACAGTTTCTTGGACAAAATGGAGAATGGGTCCAATAATTTGGCACAGTTTCTTGAACTTGTCCAAGGTTTAAAACTAGGTTTACATCTATATTTTAAGGTCTAAGAGAATCCTAACATCCTACCCCATTTTGAATCTATCTTCCGACATGGAGTCTGAGCTCTGAACAGCAATACACAGTACAATCAGATTCTTACATTTGGATTGAAATTTAGTCTACCAAAATTGGCGTAGTATTCGTTGCCATGCATTGTGCTATTACCTGGAAAGATCAGATCAAGAACAAAAGGCATCCGTCAAGACATCCTCAGTCCAAAACTCAAACTGTGTAGAGAGCTTTTGCTATAATAGGTAGCAGGAGTCAGATGAAGACTGTCAAGTAACAGGTGTATGAAATCTTAGAGTTCATTTTGGAGAGTGTCAACATGTTCAGCCTGCTGTTTTGTCAATAGACAGTAACTGAACTGTTTTCATATCTTGTCTTTGATAATGGAACTTGTATTTGGATGCCCGAATTTCTCTTGCTTCAGCTAAATGTTACACTTTTTATTTACTTATAGTTGAAAGGTGAGGGCCTCATTTGAAACTGTCGTTTAATATTTTAGAAAGTCATGATGAGTTGCCGATATTTGTAATATGCATTACCATTACGATCTACTGATGTATGTATAAAAATATAAATAAATGAAATGATAGTTTACAAAAGATCAAACTGATCAATGCCGCTACATTTTTTGCTGTCTAACAGAACGTATATGTGCAAAGCATGAACACGACTAATAGAGGAAGACATTTTTGTATTTTGATCTCTTCTTTCTTTGGGAATCCTTTATAGCTTTTCCAAAGTGACCACCAAATTCTTTGATTCATGAGGTATGCTCAATTTATAAAGATCATTAAAATATAGAAGACTTGTGTTGAGCTCGGCATTACTGCTCTCAAGGATAGGAAACAGAAGAGTGATCAATTATTTAACATCTGCATTGCATTTTCTGGCACAGGAATTGTCTAGTGGCAAATGGAGATATTTATCTGAATTTCACCATTCTATTTGGTTGACGATATGTTGAAAATAAATGTCCTAATTAATTTCGTAAGTATAGTCCATTTGTTATGTTTTTTAATCATGATCTATAAACTCCTTTTTATTTTTACAAATTGGTTTTATCAATGAAAATAATATATAAGAGATTTTGGTGAGTAATGCATAAAATCTTAAAAGGATTCAGTATATATGTGCTCCCATGGACTGTTTAAATTGAAGTGGTAGACACTATTATATGATTTCCCTTATAAACAGTATGATACAAGGGGAAAAAATAATTTGGATATAATTTCATTTCCTGGCTATGCATCTAGATAAAGAAACGTTTCTGACTTTTCAGCATAGAGGTGGATTGCCATTTGAGTTATAAATACCCCTTTTGAATTTCAAGGGTTCTTACTTCTAGCTCCACATTTGAATTTTCAGTGAGGAATATATTCACGGAGGCTTTTTAAACAGTAGACATACAAAGTGAGCGTATATGCAAATACATGAAAATTAACAAAATATTTAAGGCAGAAAGTTTGGGAGGATAAATATGCAAGTTCGTAGGTTATATTTTGTTTCACTTGATGCTAGGATAGGCCTGTGTGTTCTCTCTAGGGCCATTTATCATGTATATAGGATATTATTTTTGTTCCTGTTCCTTTTAGTTTTATCACTTCACATCAAGAAACTTTTGCCACGGAGTTAATGTTTCAAACATTTCCCACCTCTAAGTCCTTGAAGAGTTGTCTGTATGAGATTCCTCATAGTTTTGGAAAAAAGCTAAATTTTTTAATGATGATGAATTTCTAATGTTTACATTTATGGGCTCCAATAAAAACATTTATGGAATGTGTGGGAGTTAGAAAAAAATTAAATTAAAAATTTGAATTTTAGGGCTTAGTTTCGTGTAGCGTGAGAATAATCTTGCACCATGGGATTGATTCAAAGCAATGAAATGCTAATGTCAATGTACGGAAGAAATGTTTGGACATGGGTGTTATAAGTGTCAAATGCATAGGAATGTGTTGAAACACGTGAAATAAGGTCAAATGTATAAAGAATTAGTGGAGGTGGGGATATGTGAAGGATTAGGGAATGAGCCCACCTTTGCAAAACATTGTCATTTATCTATATGTAATTTTTTTGAGACATTCTCTCAAAATTGGCCTAAAACTAAACAGGAATTAGCATGGATATGCTAATTTCACCATTGCATATTGCCCCACTTTGAGGGCATGCGAGTCATAAGATGATCATGTATCTCAAAGTATGTGAGCATTCACAAATATGCATGAAAATAAATATTTACATATAAAAAGATACTAGGTTTATATAAATAGAGTCGGGAATATATCTTTGTGTGTTCATCATCCTCGTTGTGTGTGCTCCATGAGATCTTACAACACAAAGAAAGGATGTGCAAGGAGTAATTTTTGTTTTACAAATTAAATAGGTACAAAATATGAACTTGCTTAACCATCTAGCAAATAGAAAAGTATGAAATGGGAAAGAGTAGGGTTAAGAAATTTAACTTATATAGAAAGTGATAATTGTAATTCTCCACCCAATGTGGTGGTTGTAAGTTGATGTAGCATATTGGGTGTTGCTATGTCATGTGATAATGATCTATCTAGACATGGTGATGAATCTCTATATTCATATTTATAATTGTTTGTAGATCAACAAATGAGTGCTAGTATATAATATGGATCCCATTGAATTGGTTGCAACCATTAGATGCATGGAATTGGAGGGGAAAAGCAATACATGAAATGTAAATGTAAGCTAAGCATGCATGCTTATAAAACATGTAAAGGAAATCAATTTCATGAATACATTATGTGAGAATCAAATATAATATCTTGAAGGATAGATGTGATATGCACATTGGCTAGAGATAAGCATGAAATGATAGAACTTTGCCCCTAGTATAGACAAAGGAAAATGGTGATGTGGCCTTCAATGGCCACAAACATTTGTGTAAGTACATATAACACTAGGTTGAATATATGCCCTCAATGTGGTATCCAAGAGCTTGAACACATAATGGGGTGATCCCACAATAGTGGTTTACACTTTTTGGCCAAACTTGACATTGAACTGATTTTTTTTAACTAAATCTTCATTTTCGAGCATCTATAACTACTAAACCATGAGGAATTTGAAGATGATGCAAACTAGTGATTTGTAATATTTTCTATTTAGATTCTAAATATATATATTTTAAATTTTTTGGGATCAAATTGCATTTATTTTTCCATCTCCTTTGAAAACTAGTTTTTAACAGTAAACAACATTTCTAAAGAAGGACGTGTACTTGCTAACACAACTTTTTTTGTGAAGAATAAAATTTTAATTTTTTTGAATTTAGATTCATAACTACAATATCTAGTGCATGCAATTGGTTTCATAGTGTTTTATTGAATATTTTTTTTTTAATTAAGTTTTGAAGTCAAACCAGTTACAATTTAGACATAGGTTTACTTGCTAACACAAAAAAAAAAAATTGCATGTATCAAAATTCAATTTTTTTTGTTGGATCAAGAACATCTATCAAGTGCATAGATATTTTCAGAATTTTGTTTTGATAATTTTCTATTTTTCCACATGTGCAAAATAAAGAGCTTGATTTTCGGTTGAAAACTTACATTCACAAGAAAATAAAAAATAAATATAATAATTAAATTAAATAATATTTAAAATTATATTTTTTGTGAAGCTTATAATAATGACTACATGTTTTAAAAAACAAATTAAATGAATTCATTTGATCCTCCAAAAGGTAAATCAAAAGTGGTTTTTTATCAACATTTTGATAGGTGTAAATGAGATTTTGTTATAGGTATAGTTTAAAACTAGCAAGATTCCATCCAAGGGGGTTTGATCTAAAGTGGTTTGATCAAAACCTCTTCAATTAGAATCCTTTAAATGTAATTTTTCAAGGCTTATATCATTATATTTTGTAAAAATATGCAATTTTAACAAAAATCAAGATGTTCCAAAAAGTGTAAACCACTATTGTGGGATCACCCAGTGGTTGAGGTAAGGCACTTTGTCCCTAGTAGTAACATGCATCTAGATACAAAATTAAGCTTTTGGGTACGATCCAAAGGATTGCTCTATAAGTTAGGTAAATCAATGTAGACACAAATGATATGTGGGAAGGCATGATGCTCCTAATGTAAAGGCATGGCAATGAAAACCTAAATAGGCAATGGGGAAGCCATTATGCCCCCTAGTCTAGTAGGACACTTCTAGGGTTTACATATTGCAATGTAGACTTTTGAGAAATGATGTCAATCAAAGCATATGGATCATAAGCATGTGCTCTAAATATGGTAAATGGATATTAGAATATGGATCAAGTAATCAAGTTAACATAGAATCATAAGGCATGGGATCATAAGCATATACACATGAAAATAGGAAACTAGCATTGTTGAAAAACAAGTATAAGAATGCATACCAATCACAAAAGTAGGAAATGAGGGAAATAAAAAAACCCAAAGTGGTAAAAATAAGCAAACATAAGGATATGGTATGCATCAATGATGAGGATACAAAGAAGATAGATCAAGTAAAATAAAAGGAAAATGGCCCCAAGTGGGGGACAAAAGAACCTAAAAAAATATAGGAGTTGAAATGAGCATGTAAAGCACAAGGCTCGGTTAGAAAGGCTTAAGGTTAAAAAATAACAAGCGAAAAGGAAAAATGTAAACTAGAAGTATAAGTATGTAGGTATATTGGCTATGGATGTGCATGAATCATCAAGCAAAAATGGGAGGCTCATCTTCGTCCAAAGATCATCATAATCACAACAAAAGTTCTCATGTTTGTGTTCATTCATCTTTGCTTCTTCTTTACTTAACTTTACAATTACATGTGCTTTATTCTTTATAATCCTTCATAGTTTGTGCAAATCCATGATCAAGTGGTATTTGATTTGACACTTCTTTTCTTAACCAAATTTCTTACTTGTTTACTTGTGGTTGTGGAGGAATGATTTGACATTTGATACACCACAACTTCTTGCTTTGGTACCCAAGTAGTTTTTTACCATTGAACATTTTTATATCTTTTTTTTGTCTTTGTCTCTTTCTGTTGTTTATGAATGATTGTTCTTTGCGAGGCTCTTTGTTTAGGGTTGGTGCTTTCATTTTTTTTTTCTTGCAATGTTTCTTGTCATTCTAGATAAAGACCTTCACTTTCATATGGATTTTCCTTTGGAGTTGGAATGTATGTGTCCAAAGTAAAGTGACTCAACTCTGCATTTAGCCCCACACCTATCTCTTAGAATTTTAATAACTTCCTCCATGAATACAATTTATGCATTAATGTACAAAAAAAGGTGTTGCTTTCATTTGTTCTAGCCATATTCTACCAAGTAATATGGAGAATCTATTGGATGCAAGAATAACATAGCATAATACATAGTATCTTTTTAGTTCCAAACTTAAAGCAATAAGATGACAACCTAGAGTGTTGGCTAATATTCTATTTGTCATGTTTAGATAAACCTTGAATAAGCATAAGGTTTTGGCTTGATATATGTATTAAATGAAAAATATTTTATGCATATGTTATATTGATTTGTAGCATCAACTAGAATATTGTGAATAACAAGATTAGGTATCTCTTGTACAATATAATGGTTCATGGTGGTTATTTTGTGGTATCTTTAAATCAAATAATACAATTGGTGGTGTTGATGAAGATGTAGCTATAGTTTCAATCACCCCATAGAACCCTATGTATGTGATCTATCATGAGATTCAACATATCATTATCCTCATGTATTATCGTGTCATGTGCCTCTACATTTTATGATTTGGAAAGGGATATTGTAAATTTATAATATTTGATTTGTAGGTGCAAGATTTTCATTTTTATTGATAACTTCAACATGGATTATATTGTTATCTAGATGAGGTGCTACACCTTACATTTTGAGACCCATGCATGATTGAGCATAGGGATCTTTAACTCTATGAAACTTGTAAAATTCTTGATAATCATAGGACCCTAAGAAGTGGTATTTTGGATCCAAAAGATGTACTCGATAAAGAATGGTCAAATTAGCACTCAATAAAATTTGAAATACATTGTCCAAGGAGTCTTGTAATTTCATGAAAATCTTAAGAGAAAATAATTTAAATGGAGGAAAGTAGTAGTAGCAACTTGATTAACATTTTCCTCCATTTCATTATGCCTCAAAAAAGTACTTAGCTTTTGACTTGGAGAGGTAAGAGATTGAGATAATGATCCATATTTCAATGTATTTGATGCTTAAATTTTTACTTGAAGAATTTTCAATATATCTAAATGGGGGAAAGATACAAAATGCACATTGGTCTTAAAAATTGGAGGTAATACCTTAATAAACATATTTTGTAATTTATCATCATCAAATAGGTGTTTAAACTTACTACACAAATATTGAAACCAAATGATATAATTGTTTATAGGATCCGTGCTTCATTTAGTGCACTTAGTAGGATTGTTTACTGCTATCTTCAAGCCCATGTCAATGTTAAAGATGTAAAAATGTAGTAGCTAAATCATCAAAGCATTGTATTGAACGAAGAGGCAAAGATTAAAACCATTGTATAGTGCAATCCTTTTAAGGTTTGTAGTAATGACTTGGCCAAGACCTTATCATCATATGCAAATTATATGCAAGTAGTAATATTAGTGTAACCAACAAGCAACATATGTGTAACCGCCTCAAATGCTAATGTGTGATATGGATTATAAGCAACATAATCATTCTTATTATTGTTGATTTGCTTCTTAAGATTGGCCACCTCTTGTAATAGTGTATCCAAGGTAGTGGTGGAGACTAGGGTTGTGTTGGGTTTTTGTGAAATGATTGATGAGTTACAATGAGGCTGTGAGATAAGACATTGACGTAGCTATGGATGGATGGATCATATTGTTAGAAATACTAGTCATGGGGTGATGGAATGGGCTAGGAATGAGGCATGGTGAAAAATGTCTAATGGATATTATGCATAGGCCTAGTCAAGGGCATGAATTGAGGTGGATATGGTAGGGAGCCGAGTGGAGGAAGTGGGAAATGTGTAAGTGAGGAGTTATGGATATGGTAGATTGGGTATTGGAAAATATAATAGAATGGAGGTATAATACATATGAGGGATGTATGTATCTTGAGATGGGTATAGCTAGGAAGAAGACCATATAGATGGTTGTAGTTGGAGAAAGGAAAGACACTATGTGGTGGCACACTAATAAAGGGGTGGCACTGTAATGATGGATAAAGGTAGTAGAGGGAGGTAATGGTGGAAGATGGAAACATGGTTAAAAGAGGGAGAAAGGTTAGATGCAAAAGAGAATGCTCCCAAGTCAAGAGTTTGGTGATCAAGGTGGGCCAAGGGCCTATTGGGACTCAAATCTATAATGTCATTTTTTGCACAAGTCCCTTTTTGTGTGTCTTAGTAATATTTGACCCATTGTTGATAATTGATCCAAGAGATCTCAATTGGCCATCTTGCTTAAAATTGTATCTTTGGTTATTGTATTAAGCCCCCCTTTTTTAATTACCAAGTTGAAAAACCAAAAAGATTGGTTAAGTGTTGAGTTTGTCAACCTTTCAAGCTATTAGGGTTTCCCTTGCACTCATACCTCTTTTGAGCATCCTCGACCCCCAAAGTATGAAGGTTAAAATTTTCTTGTGTTGTTTCAACAGAGATTCAAAGTTTGACACCTCTCGATACCATTCCTTAATCTCCCCAATATCCCAAGTTTGAAAGTCTACTAAAAATGTTCAATTGCTTTCTATTTGTTAGGATTTTGGACCTCCTTCTCCATCCATCACTTGGTCCCTATCTCCTCGATTCTTGAAGTCTGAAACGTAAATTTTGCTTGTGTTGAGTTGTCAACCTTTTAAATTGTATGCATTTCTCTTGCCACTCTACAATCATTTCCTTCTTTGTTCTCTCAAAAGTTGCTCTTTTCTTTCCATACTTTCGAACTTCTCCATCCAACCATCCATCCATCCATCCATTGTTGTCAAACTTGTCATCTTAGTATTGCCTTCTTCGAGAGTTCGATTCCTTGGCATTTCCCTTAGTCCACTCCAATTCTCTCCCATTGGCAAGTTGTTCGATGAAGGCCCAATATTCATTAATAAAGTGCTTTGTTGGGATATTGGAGGTGGACATGCCTACATCCTTGGTTCGATAGATACGCATTTCAATGGGAGCCTAATGATTCGATGTCCAACAAAGGTGTATGTCATAACACTAGAGGATTTCATGCTTCTCTCCCAGGTCCAATGGTCTGATGGGTAAGCGATGGTTTGATACTTTGATGGCTCTACTTTGTCTTTGTTGAAGGTTCGAGAATATTAATTATTGATCATCCAAAGTTTTGATAAAGCATGTGGCGATTGTTTTAAAGGGATGTAAAGGCCTAATGGATTTTGGAGTGTGTTTTCAAAATGAGTTTGAGTTCCAAAGTTAAAATGTCCAATCTTTTCTCCTCGCCTATCCTCCATAAATGTTGTGACTCCCCCACCTACAAAAATTCAATGTTGTTGCTATTGTTCAATCTAAGGCACCCATTTTGGGCGAGATTACAAGATCATTGATCTCTTGGGCACTACAATGTTGTGATTAGGGTTAGAAACCTTGCAAGTGTTATAGCAAGACTTTTTTATCATTTTTAAGGAGGTTGGTTCAGTTGTGGTTTTTTCAAACATTTGTAGGTTGTCAAAAAGTTGCAGGGCAACCATAAAAGTCAAGTCGAGTTTGTGTGGGGATAGACTTGTGGGATCAAAGAAGGGAAATATTGAGGTGGGTTTTGTTGTAGAATGTCTCACATATTGTAGGTATATATCTAGGAAAGTTTGAGTCACAAGTAGGGACTTTTCCTTGTCACATTTGTTGGCATGAGTATAATATCGAGTTAGATAGGTGTACCAACATTTTAAAAATATTGCAAGCTTTGTAATAATTTTTCTCCTCGTTTGTGATATGTGTTTTGGTTGTAGGTGATTTTTCAGAGTTGTGGGGTTCACTATCAACTCCAATAGATTTGAGATTGGTGTGTGGTTCCAAATTAGTGCCAATTTTTTGGCAATAGAGTCATAACACATTTGAAGAAAATAAATTGAAATTGAAAGAAGATTTAGCCATGTATTTGCATACAACACAAAGTGTGAAGTTCATGGAAAAAAATACTCATTAATCCATTCAAAATTTAATACATCCACACAAGCATATGATATTGAGATTAACTTGTAACCATATTGAATTGAATACCTAGATTGTAAATTACAATAATGAATGCTTATAAAAGAGATGATGATTTGATTATATTGTGACAAGTGTCTCAATCTTATGCAATGAGACAACTTGACCTATAATAACTCAATCTAATAATAAAAAAACACTCCTAAGTTTAACTTAAGTAATTAAAGTAATAAGAGACCTAATAATTAATTATCAAGTGGTTTTCCTAATTACTCCAACATCGCCTTAAGATCAACTTAGAGAGAAACTAAACAACCTGATGAAGAATGCAATGATCAATGCGTGAATGGATAGATGGGTCCCGATTACAAGATTTGATTAGGTACCCATGTACAAACAAATGAAATCTCTCATAACTAGAGAAAAATAAAAAACCACATGGGAAAAAAGTCCTCACCAAAAGAGAGAAAAATAAATAAAATTGTACTAGTGAAAGAAGGATAAGACTCAATGTGACCCCCCAAGGACTATTATCACACAAGTACAATAGATGCCCCCCAGTAGGAGAGAGAATATGAGGATATGAATTCCCCCATAAAGGAGGAGCTCCTGTGCCAATTATGAAGACCTAAAAACAAAACACGATCCATTTCTTGTAAATAGCATTTCTCCACTTAGGAAGAGATAGATCCACTGGTGATTGGACAAGCCATTCCCATAAAATGGAATAATAAGGAATCTAAATCCTAATCCAAATCATGTGTGCCTATGAAAACTACTCAAGTGTCCACATGTCAGAATTAGATGATGTCAATCCAAGATCTTATGAAGACTGATGTAGAAAAAGCTCCAAAGATGATGAAGATAATGGGTCAATAATGATGATGTGGTTATCACCAAAGAGGAAATGTATGTCCTCAAAGTAATCCTCCAAATCTGCAATATAGGACTCTACAAACAAGGATGATATGTTTGCAAGATACCAATCCCAAGTAGTTGTGTCTAGAAGAAGATGAATGCCCTATTACATTGAACCAATAGGGTCCAAGGATGTGGTAATGCCAAGCTGATCAAAAACAAAAAAAGGATGAAGATTGAGTCTTGATCTGAAGATTCTAAACATGAAGCCAAGTCTTTGAACCATCAAAACATGCAAGACTTGTGATATACTCAAGCTCATCTAAAGTATCGCCATCAAAGGGTATACAATTTGCATCTACAAGAGGAATGAGACAATTTGCAAGAAGATCCTTTGGGTATGGAGAGATATGAGGGTCTCCACGGATTTCCCAAAGTTGAGTCCAAAGTGTGTGGGGACAATCAATGTCTAATACAACACACATAGTGTCATGATCAACACTAGAACAAATCACTCATACAACATGATCATTGATAATACCACATATTGAATAACTCCCTCGTATAATTGGTGTAGGTATGAGTCCATGCAGATAAGATAAAAGATCAAGCCGCATGAGATGTGTCAAGATGTCATTTCGTCGACTCATAGTTATCCTTTTCCAGGATGACCACAGAAGATGAACAAAAAAACCCATGATACTTCCTCAAATGAAAAAAATCAAAGATTGAAAACCTCAGTGCATGTAAAGCATATCAAATGAAGTCATTTCACGCAAATAGATCCTTTCCAAGTGCCAAGACATCCAAGTAATTGACAAAAATGTGAAATCACAAAAAATTGAATAAAATGTACTTGTGGAAAATTCTAGAAAAAAGTGCATGTATGGATCTAAAGAACACTCTAAAATACCATTCCAACGCCACAAAAATTGCAAAAATCATAGATATAGGTGAAAATGTTATGAGCAAAAATAAAAGAATGATGATTTGACTTTGACTGAAAATAAAATGAAATGGCAACAAAATCTGATGATTACACTTGCACTACTAGAAAGTGATCAAAACCAATTTTTTGACGATATCTCGATTGCTCGATTTCAATGTTGTATGCTCAAGTTATGCCAAAAAGAAAAAAACTTGATGTCATGTTGATGTTAGCGAACCAAGAATATTTCCAACTATTGGAAAAAATACGGTCGCTTGGGGAAAACGATCGTTGGAATCTTTGAATATGTGTGGAATATTCCTATTTGAAGATTGAGATGTCATTGGTTTTGTAGGCATATAAAAAGTGTTTGTTGACTATCGAAAATATTTATGACGGCAGAATATTTTTCTAATTGACAAATATGACCAGTTGTTGGGCGACTATTTTGTGTCTGCTAGCGGAAATTGCCAATTAGGTGCCTAACTAACCAATGTAGGCCATAATTGGCAGGTAGGCACATACCCTGTAGGCAAGGAATAAATGCATGCTTGGTGTAATTTTTGCTTTTTGATTTATTCTTTTAATTGATTTTTTTGATTTTTTTTTCTAGATTAATTTTTTAAAAGCCTAAAAAATAAATTTAAAACCCTACCTTTGCACACGTATTAAGAGATGAATGGAAAGAAGGGTGTATAGGTCCATATGGTCATACAATTTTTTGTGCCTCTGTTGCTAAAAAAAATGTTTTTTTTTTAACTTCTCAAAGTTTGATGAAATGATAGACTATGTTTAAGTTTTTGGCTATTTTTGGGTAGGAAGTCACATATTTGGTGCTTTGATACCATGTTGGAGTTCATAGTGAACCCAACTCTTAGAAATCACCCGCAACCAAAACACTTATCACAAACAAGAGATCAAAGCAATTGATTTTCTATGCAACCTTGAGAGAAGAATTGATCCACACAAGTATCTAATAAATTTAGATTAACTTGTAATTTTATCGAATTGAATACTTGGATTGTGAATTACAATAATGAATGCTTATAAAAGCAAAAGTGCAAACTCTAGATGAGGATTTGATTAAATTGTGACAAGTGCCCTAATCTTATGCAATGAGAGAACTTGACTTATAAATAACTCAATCTAATAATAAAAGAACACTCCTAAGCTTAGCTTAAGTAATTAAAGTAATAAGGGACCTAATGATTAATTAATTATCAAGTGATGTTCCTAATTACTCTGAAAAATCATCCAAAATAAAAATATTAATCAACAGTGTAGGAGTAGGAGTTGTTTTGTGCACTTGTAACCTAGCATTATGACAAGTGATTTTAAAAGTGTCGTTAAATGAATTTGTCTCATGTGGGTTAGCTTGCACAATTACTATATAAGGGTTTTGAGATAACTGGTTGTACTTGATTTAATGACAATCTTTGGGGCCAAGTCAACAAGTTGGGTTTGGCTATCAATTGGTTTAATTCACTTTGTTTGATTTTAATACTTGTTTACGTACACCCCTAGGAACAACCTCATAAGTCTAAGCTAATCTTGAAGCATAAGAGATATAACTCACTCCCGTAGAGTTAGCCTTTAACCCTCCAAAGTTTGTTGATGAGTCGATTTTACTCACATGACGAAAACCCTAGCCTTGTGAGTGAGATTTCATTCTAAGAAGTGGAGCTACAATTTTAGGACGCAACATGGCCAAATGAAGAATCTTCCTTGTCTACACCCACTAGTGTTTGAGGGTTCTATAGCAGGAACAAAAGTAGACTCTTGGCTTTTGGCACTTGACCAATGTTTAGTTATTTGACTATTTGAGAGAAACATAGAGGCTCACTATGTCATCATGTAGTTGCATGGTTCTACTTCCACTTGGTGGTGTGAGGAGGAGCATAGTCATCATATGGATACTTCTATTAGAATGTGGGAAACCTTCCTAGAGGGGTTTCATGTTTGCTACCTATTTGTAGACACTGAAAATTTTCCTAAGTCTGCGTACGCCATTTTTCCTAGTCGTTATCTTTTGATAATTGAATAATGTTCAATCATATTCCTCTATTAATTAAATATTTTTTATTTGATCAATAGAGGATTTAATTATTTAATTGATTCACCTTCTCATTTCTATCCTGATCAATTAAAATTATTTAATTGCGTCGCTAATATATCCCTTTCTCCAATAATTAAATAAATTATTTATTTGATTATTTTTCTTTCATCCATAGTGAGATAATTTAATTATTTGACCCTTTATTCTTCTATAATTAAATAATTGACGAAATTATTTAATTATGTGTCATTCCTCCTTTTCAATAAATAATTTAATTATTTAATTATCCATGTCTAATTTATATCTCCTTTAATTAAATTTATGAATTTAATTAAATCTCCTTTTTTATTTCCTCCAAATAAATTACTTATCTGCGACGTGTCCCTCTCCTCCATTTTCGAATAGATAATTTAAAACAAGTTATTTATGCACCTCTTCTGGGCAAAGATGCCTTGTCATTGATCTCTGTCATTGCCTTTAGTGTTGTCATAGCCATCGGGTGTTATAGTCGTCGACATCATATCTTTTCCATGCATGGCATATTTTGGTTGCATCAATTTTCAACCGTTGATCTGAGCATCTTTCTAGAATCTCGATCTCAACCATCCATTTCTTAATCTCCGTCTCATTCATTAATCTTGGAATCCCTCTAAAGGATTAATCTCAGTCATCCATTTGAAAGGTTGTCTATAAAAGCAACCTTTCTCCTCCATTTTCAATTTAACAACCATTATCTCCAATTCTCTTTCTTACTATTTGCAGGTATTTGCACAACTTCATCAACAAATTTGAGGGCAATATTGGCAAAAAGAAAAATGGGAGAACAAGAGAAGTGATTCAAGTTCAAGCATGGGAAGTGTTTTGATTTTCCTTATGCTTTCATTGTTTTCTCTTGTTTAGATTGAGATTTTAACTTAGATTTGTGTTGGATGTCACTTTATCTATGTTATTTGATTTTCCCCATATTACATTGGTGAACCTGACGCAAATCTTACAATTTTGCAAAGAAATCTGTTTGTTTTCTTATTTATTTTTGTTGTTTTGCAGGTTACAACCAAGAATTCACACAAAATCCTATCATCTTATTTTGAGCACAGAAAAATGGGCACATGAAATTTTTAAAAATAATTATCTAGGTTTTGTAGGCCTCACTTTTAGCTTTATGGAACTTCAAACAGTTTAAAATTTTGACATGTTTTGAGAAAGTTATGGCCGTTTTAGTGCTCACATCTTTTTAAGATTTAGTTGTTAAGACCCAAATTTTCTTTTGTTTATAACACTTTTGTTGTGCAAGATTTTGCCAAACGTTTTTTGGGTTTTGAAGGGCTATGTCTTAGCTTTCCATAGATTTTATGGTTTAAAATTTTGTTTAGTTTTGAGAAAATTATCGCTATTTTAGTTTATTTTTTCATTCAAGTTTTTTTTGGTTTACTGATGTTTTGTTTTCAGCATGTGGCTTTCATCAAGAAGATCTAACTTGTGGTTTTGTAGGATTTTTGGCTTGTTTTGGATAATAAATTTTTTGTGTGTTTTTCAACACACTTTTTGAAGAGCTAAAATTTTATTTCATTCATTAGTTTTAAAATTTACAACAAATTGTATTTACACTCATGAGGATAAAATGGGCCACGATTTGCATATGTCACTCATTTGGTCTTAAAATTTACAAAAAATTGCACATTTCATTCATGGGATTAAAATGAACAACAATTTTCATTTTTCACTCATGGGTGTTAAAATAAACTTGCATTTCACATCATCGGTTTAAAATTTATAAAGTGTTTTCAAATAATAAGCAAGGTTTAAAATCAAATGATTGTCTTTTAGTGTAGAAAACACTTCAATTGGTTCTTAAAAAGAACAATTGTCTTTTTTTTACATAGATTTAACTAGGGGGTTAATAAACCACTATTTTTCGTGCTTGTTATATGGTAGGTATATGCTCTCACCTTGTGCAA
This sequence comes from Sequoiadendron giganteum, assembly GCA_007115665.2. Lineage (NCBI taxonomy): Eukaryota > Viridiplantae > Streptophyta > Pinopsida > Cupressales > Cupressaceae > Sequoiadendron > Sequoiadendron giganteum. The sequence goes on from CM021110.1 coordinate 222,734,611, forward strand.
ACTCAGTGATCAGAAAACCAAACCCATCTATTTATGTGTTTACCCATTAGAAGGGCCTGTCTTGGTGGGAAAAAATACTCATCCCAAAGGACGACTCTATGCGGTAACAGGCTAAAGCCAAGTTCTTTTGAATCGCTATAGAAATTTGTGATTGCAAGGAAAGTTTGCAATCAACGGGACGTGGTACACGATAACTCTCCCCCAATATCTTTATGATATGTAACCCCTTGTTCTAAGGGTAGGGAGACCTCCTAAGGGAGTTTATCATAGTACCCCGTGAACCGGATGCCCTTACTAGACACCTCTTGTTTGTAGCAGCCAAAATATTTCTATTTGTTGGTGCAAGAGGTCGGACCTTTGAAGTCGTCCCACATACTCGCAGTTCTTAGTAGAGATGAAGAGTTTGTCATGGGAGATTCATGAGAACTTGAAGCTTGGTTGACCCAGAGAAGTGAGTGTCATGGAGGGGAGACAGTGTAGCCAAGCTTCTAAGTCATCCACTAAGAATAAGTGTGGTTGGTTAATCCAAGTGGGAACTCAACGAATATTGTCCTTGCCAACCATAGGATTCGTGTTTGTTATCTTGAAATCAAACTTTTTCACATCCAAAATCAGACCAAAAACAAGTGCTTGTGACTGTATTCCATGTTTTCCAATCAAAATTCATCAAAATCAATCAAAATCCATTCAAAAATCAAGTCAAAATATCAAAATTGCAAAATCAACATTCTATGAACCACAACTACTTAAAACAGAGCCACAACTGCCTAATTACGACGATTTCACAAAATCATTTTCCAAAACTGATCCAACTCATCTTGACTGTGATCTTGATTTCGAAACCAGAGACTTGCAGATCTTTACTATTCCATTCCATTCCATCATCCTCATTTAGGATTGCATTACATTTTAGATTGCACCTTAGGTCACCTTTTTCTCGCTTAATTAATCTTAGGTCTTAGGTTGCACATACCTTCTAAATTTTAGACGTAGGAAAATTATCAAGCCTTTGGACAATCTTTGGTTACTTATCTGACTTGTCATTAACCTTCATCTTTTAATTTATCAACCTTTGTCTTTATCATCTTGGTCAAAAATTTTGGGCTCAAACTTGTGTCCTAGTTTAGACTCACCTTGTCAAATCCATTATCTTGGTCATCACAAAGGTTAATGACATTTGGGTTTGTTATCTTGGACCTACATTAGTTTGGTTTCCATCCTTTGTCTCAAATTTTAGAATTCATATCCTTAGTATTATCATTCATATCATACCCTTTAACCATAGCTTCATTATCATACCATCAATCCTTAGTCTTGGACTCACATTGCGCTTTCATTTTGCATCTTTATATCCCAAAAACACAAAAACATAGTTTTATTTCACCTTAGACTTAGTTGCATCACTACACTTGATCATTAATTTAGCATCATTTAGTCTCTTTGTCATTATCCTTCATAATTAATTAGTCCACCTTTGATATCCTTTATCATCCATTAGTTTCATTTAACTTCATTTAGCTTCATCCTTTGGTCTCAAAGTCAACATTATCCTTGCATGATCATCTTGCATTCTCATATCCTTATAATCCAAAAAAATCACAAAAACATAGCTTAGTCCCATAGCATCTTGCATCATTTAGCATTTAGCTTCATTCACATGCCATATCCTTTGGTCATAAGGTCATTATTATCCTTGCATTATCACTCCACATCCCTATATTATCCCAAACACCCAAAATAAATACATATCCTTTGGTCATCATCATCCTTGCATATCATATCCTTTGGTCATAAGTTCATTATCATTCCACCATTCCTTAATCCTAGTCTTAGGTACATTGGCACTTTGCATCCTTATATCCTTGAAAATCACAAAAAAATAGCATAGTTTCATATCCATTTTGCATTGGCACCTTGCATTTTCATCCAAAGGTCACAAGTTTTGTATGGTCGTCACTAAGTTTTTCTTATCCATATTACTCCAAATTTATGACCATGTCTTCACTTTACCTTGATATTCTTCATAGTCAAGCTGAATATCAATCAATCCTCAATCATCAATACCAACAATCCATAAGCTCCAGTCCTTCATCCATCTACCCTCACTATCAAGAGTCACCTAACACAATCCATACCATTAATCCCCAATAAATGTTCATTAATCATCCTTATCCTAACCTTTGACAAGGGAAACCAACCTTCCACTAGTCTATTTGTATCCTCCACATCCTATCATAATCCATCATCCACTAGTCCATTCCAAACCTCCACATATTATCCTAATCCATCATCCACTAACCCATTGCCATCCACTCCATCCCAAACTACAATACCATCCAATAAAAGCACATTAATTAATGCTCTCCAAGGACAACTAGCAAAGGAACTTGTTCGAATCCTAAATGAAAATAAACTTAGGAAATGCAATCACATTGTTGATCCTACACCATCCAACCATTTGTCACCATCATTTCATTCATTTCCTACCAATACCGAAAAATATCTTGCTATTGAAGCTCTATTATTGCCATGTCAAAATCCTGGGTCTATCAAAGAAAATCATATCCTTGTCCAAAATCAAATTCCATTGCCTAAACTTGAGGATACATGTCAAAAAGAAAGTCCAAAGAATGACATCATAGCTTCACCTTTGTATCAAGATCGAAGTAGTCCATCTCATGACCCCATCCTTATGTCCATCCAAGAGATCCTTCTAGCTAATCATGGCATCCAAAATACACCTATCCTTGATCAAGATTTTGTTCTCAATCATGTCATCTGAAACACACCTATTTTTGACCAAGATCCTACCCTTGAACATGAAGTCCAAAATGATCCTCTCATTGACCTTTATGCCATTCATGATCAAACATTTGAATTCAATCCTATCCAAGTACCAAACACATCTATTTCCCAAGATGAGACACTTCCATCCTTTGGACACATAGATAATCAAACAAATAACATGGATCAAGTCAAAGAAGAACATAGAAAAGTTATTGTGGATCAAAGAAAACATAAAGAAGATACCATTGATCATGTCAAAGAAGAGGACGCAAAAGCTACCGTGGACATCCCAAATGATCAAGAAGAAACAAGATTGGTAAATGAAAACACAAAAATATCCTATCAAATAGGATCATCCACCTTTGTCAAAGTAGGCTTTCTTGTAGATGAGAAAATTTTGAGTAATGGTTTCCAGCTAAATAATGATGGGTTCACATCTTTCTTTCAAAGTAAAAAATACCCCATTGCAAATAGAATCTGTCAAAGCATGCAATATCAAGGAAAAGGACTAGGGCTACATGAGCAAGGCATTTGAGAACCAATACAGTTTTATGAAAATCCTAAACATCAAGGTCTTGGTTATTCTTCAGCCAAAGAATCAAATGGTGTTAGTGAAACCTCCTCGATATTGGGGGAAACTTTATCTGATACAACATTAAAATGGGGGTCATGTGTAGTCCTTGTCATAAGGTTGTTGCCAACACTCATTCCATCCACACCATAAACCGTCATTCCAACATAAATAAACCTTCTATTTGGAACCAACAAAAAGAAAATTATTACAAATCCAAAGTTCAAAATAAAATTTCAAAGGCCATTGAATCAAACAAAAATCCAAGTGGACAAATGAAGTTAAAATGGATCCCAAAGAAAAATAGATCAAGAAAAGAAAATATTCCAAGTCCAAAATTCAATCAAAATGTGGAGCCACAAGAAAAGAGGACTCCCACATATAATAAATTTCCACCTCCTTCTAAATGTTCATCAAGTAGGGCATATAAAGGTGTTGGTTCCAAACGCAATCCTAATCAAAATTCCAAACTCCATCATCCACCATCTCAAGTTTGGAAAATAAAAATTGCTACATCCAACTATCCAAATAATCCTTCCATGACTACCATCATCCATCATCCCAAAAATCATACCTCATGAATCCGTCGCATCTTGGCAACAAATTTTTATCATAAGGACTCCCATGGTACTCTATCACGATGTGTGTATTCTGATAAGGCCAAAATTAGTATCAAAGAGGATCACGATTACATCGATCAGTTGTATGCAAGTCCTATGATCTTGACAAGACAATTACTCAATAAAGGTCACTATTGGCATATCATGACACAAGTATCTAGATCCACACCATCAAAAGATTTGAAAAAATCAATAGTCATCCATAATATCAAGTCGATATATAAAAAAATTGTCACCTTGATGAAAACCTAGCAAATAGGCGTCTTGTGTGACACCATCAAAAAAATTAAAATAAAAAAAATAAAGAAGAAAAAGAAAAAAGAAAAAGAAAGAAAATAGTAAAGAGAAAAAAAATTGTCCAATAGTGAAAACCATTTTTATGGCGCTTTGGATAAGTATCATGATGAAAACTTGGCAAACATGTGTCATGTGTAAAAGAAATTATCTATGTGGACCATTACACTTGGGGGCAAGTTGTCTCATCTCCCATACCCTTCACATGACATTTCTTATTACACTTCCACCTATCCATCTAAGCCCTATTATTTCCATCCATTCTCCCACCTACCTTGATCTTGATAAAGAAATGGGGTACAAACATAAATCATTCTTTGGGAAAATTCTTGACATGTATATCCTTTTGTCATACACTACCCATGAAATATCATGTCTTTTCCTTCATAGAATTTATCCAAACCCTTATCTCGGTGATAACAAATTATTCCTATGTGACATAGTCCTTGGAGATCACATGTTAATTCATTTAGCCAATAATCCTCATGTCTCCTATCCTTTGCCAAAATAAATCCATTATCCTTCCATACCTATTGTTGAACTTGGTTTTTCCTTGTCATTGGTTTAAGGATTCTAATCCACTTTCCAAGTTCCCTCCATAATCCTATCTATTCCTAAGTTTATTCATTCCAAATGAAACAAGCCTAATCCATACAATCTTGCTATTTACTCTAGCGCATCATCCAAAACATTCCTTGGATTTGTTCCTATCCTTGCGGTAGACCTTGATCCTTTAGTCACATTATCATCAATGGGATATGTCTTTCCCAATCCTCATGTTGTTTCAGGATGTGTCCTTCCCATATGAAACAATTTTGCTGTCATCACTTATCAATTGGTTTTCATCTTGACTAGGGGCAAGATCATGCTCATCCTTGGATCCTTGTGCATGCCTGCCTGGTTGATTGTGGGTGGTATCTTTCACATGAATTTGTCATGATCCCTATAGTTAACATCCATAATAAAGTCTCACCCATCCAGAATAAATCTTCATCATCCTTCCCATGGCCTGAAGATCGCCGACATTTAACATCCTTCATTTTCATATCCAATGGTCACATTCGTCGCATCCCCCTCGCACATAGTAAATTGGTCCTATACCTGACTGGGGGAAATTCCTTGACTTACATCTTCATGGGAAATAATACATGGTATCGACCCTTTAAAACCTTCAAAATCCATAAAAAATCATAAAATGTCTTGAAAAAATCCAAAAAATCACAACATTTCAAAAATCCAAAAAATCAAAACATTTCAAAATCCAAAAAATTCACAAAATCCAAAGACATCGAAAAGATTTGAAAATCCCAAAAGAAGATTCTAAGTTCGAGTATGAGTCAGTTTTGTTAGAGTGGTCGAACTACATTGCCTCTGCGTGCGTGTTTGCTACATAAGCAAGGCTCCTCTTATATGAGCCCCTGAGGAATTAGGTCAGTCCCTTTAGGTTGTCCAAATAAAATCATGACTCAATATTTTGTCAAATAAGGCAAAGTCAAGTCATGTTGAACTACGAGGTCTCTGTGCATTGCTATGTAGGCAAGGCCATCTATCGATGAGCCCCGAGGCCCCCTAGGTCAAGTCCTTTAGGGTTCATCGAGTTGGGTCGTGTCCTTGGTTCAGAAGAAATCATCATTCAAACTAAATCACAAAACAATAAATGAATTAAATCCTCCATCAATCAATTATCTTATCATCCATCAACCTAGTCATTCAAGTAGAATGGGGCATTATATCGTTTGTCTTATTCGGTCTTATCTCTTGTCTCTTATGAGGATGTGTCCTTCTTGAGATTATAATTTGTCAATTTGGTCATTCACCTTACGCAAGATATGTCTTTCTTGCGGATAGGTGTCTTGTCAACACTGATCATTTGGTCAACTTTATCAGATGTGTCCCTCACCTTAAACATATGTCTTTCCTAAAATTGAGTATTGTCACATCACTTGGTCATATAAATCTTGTCAACTTTATCAATCAATCTTGCCTTGATCAAGATGTGTCTTTCTTGAAATCAGGCACAATCAATCAACTTTGTCACACCAATCAATCTTATCAACTTGGCCAATCAATCTTGCCTTCATCAAGATGTGTATGTCCTGAGGCTAGGCATGGTCAATCAAATCACTTTATCAATCCCTGTCAATACATTAATCAACTCGATCATCTTGGTCAACCTAATCAATCAATCGAACAATCATCATCACTGGAAAACACTATCTTGGCAAACACTTTGTTGGTCTGGATTTCTCTTACCTTTTTTATTGGTTTTGTGTCATGTTACTAGTATCCTCGAGGATGTCCTATTAATGGATTTAGAAGGACAATGATGGATCATGGCCTCTTTTCTTTGTTCACTACCTGTAGTTTGTCTTGGCAAAAAGACTGGGGCAATTGGGTCCCTAGTATGAGATGAGACATTCCTTTTCTTTTTGACTGTTTGTCTCTCCCAAATGGTCACCTTGCACACCTTGGTTTATGTCATACCATGGTGTTTGTGGTCCATTTGTGACATTTTTGACACCCAATGATGATACATATAAAAATGTAAGCATGAAAGCTGGTTCCTTTATCATTTCCTATCTATCTTCTTTCTCCTTTTCACGCTAACATCCCATCTCCCTTGTCTTTTCCAAGCTAACATCCATCTCCTTCATGCTAACATTTCTTCTATCCTTCATCCTCTAGTCTTATCTTCCATTTCGAGAGCACATTTTTGTTCTTTGAACCCGCCTGTCCTCTCGAGGGGGCATACCACAACCCTCTTGGTCGTCCTTCCCCTTTCTCTTTACACTGGGGCATATTTTAGACTTAAATTTCTTTGACACAATGCGATGAACTGCATTATGTCAAAGAGGGGAAAAATGTTGACACTGAAAAATGTCTTAAGTCTATGAGCATCATTTTTCCTAGTCGTTATCTTTTGATAATTGAATAATGTTCAATCATATTCCTCTATTAATTAAATATTTTTTAATTATTTAATTGATTCACCTTCCCATTTCTATCTTGATCAATTAAAATTATTTAATTGTGTCGCTAATATATCCTTTTCTCCAATAATTAAATATATTTATTTGATTATTTTTCTTTCATCCATAGTCAGATAATAATTATTTGACCCTTTATTCTTCTATAATTAAATAATTGATGAAATTATTTAATTATGTGGCATTCCTCCTTTTGAATAAATAATTAAATAATTTAATTATCCATGTCTAATTTCTATCTCCCCCTTTAATTAAATTTATGAATTTAATTAAATCTCCTTTTTTATTTCCTCCAAATAAATTATTTATTTGCCACGTGTCCCTCTCCTCCATTTTTGAATAAATAATTTAAAACAAATTATTTATGCACCTCTTCTGTTCAAAGATGCCTTGTCATTAATCCATGTCATTTCCTTCAGTGTTTTCATAGCCATCGGGTGTTATAGTTGTCAGCGTCATATCTTTTCCATGCATGGCATATTCTGGTTGCATCAATTTTCAACCGTTGATCTGAGCATCTTTCGAGAATCTCAATCTCAACCATCCATTTCGTAATCTCCGTCTCATTCATTCTCATCCATCAATCTTGGAATCCCTCTAGAGGATTAATCTCAGCCATCCATTCAAAAGGTTGTCTATAAAAGCAACATTTCTCCTCCATTTTCAATTTAACAACCATTATCTCCAACTTTCTTTCTTACTATTTGGAGGTATTTATACAACTTCATCAACAAATCTAAGAGAAATATTGGCAAAAGGAGAAATAGGAGAGAAAGAGAAGTGATTCAAGTTCAAGCATGGGGAGTGTTTTGATTTAATTCTTTTATTTTCTTTATGTTTTCATTGTTTTCTCTTGTTTAGATTGGGATTTTAGCTTAGATTTGTGTTGGTTGTCACTTTATCTATGCTATTTGATTTTCCCCATCTTACACTATCAGAGCATTTTAAGTATTGTCATGTAGATGATTTCCATGATCTTTAGTAGCTTGGGATGTTAGTTTCTTATTTTGAGAACCATTGCTTTGAGTTGAAGCAATATGTTACATGTTATTGAGGATGAGAAGATGTTGGTTTGTAGGTTTGTGAGGGTGTTGAATGCACATATTTCAAGTGTTTGTCTTTTTGAGCTTGAGGCATTGGAGGTTGTCATGGAAAAGACAACTTATTGGGGAAAATTTGGCAAGGGCCCTTTGAGGGCATATGTGAGAGTAGAATAGTGTTTCTTCTTGGTCAAACTTGAGGGTTTGGGAATCTCATCCCTCATGTGAGAGTAGTGCTTGGATGTTATGTTTTTATTCCACAACACCTTGATAACAATCTGCTTATGGATCTAGGTTCATATCATTGTAGAGAGTTACAAGAGAAAGCTCAGAGTGGGGTTGTTTAACTACCCTAGCAATAGGTTGGAGGAAGTTAGGCTAGTTTTGGCTTCTCTAATTTTCATCTCAGCATAGTAGCCCTCAACCCACAATCTCATCCTAGGGGACCTTATTTTAATTATATTGTGGTGGATCATTCTATTTAGTATTGCTCTTAGGGTGTGGTGTTATTTGGTAGTCATAATGTAATGTTTGAGTCAGTAGTAGGGTATTTTGGTAGGTCTCACCATATGTTTACTACAATAAGTCAAGGCAATGCTCATCAGGTTTCACTTGTTATGTCAAGTGACCAACCTTATGAGTGAAGGTATGAACCTAGTAAAGGTCTTGTATAGTAGCTTGGTAGAGTTATAATTTTTGTGAGGAGGCTACATGGTAGTGGGTGCATGTCCTTATCCTTTTATAGGCTTCCATGAGTAAGCCTATCTCTAGTGGGGGAGGATATAAGTTGCATGTGTTTGTTCCTTCCTCTTTTTTTTGTTTTTGTCTTGGTGTATCTAAGTTATATGATGCCATTGTCATTTTGTATTCATTCGTTATCACTTGTGGATACAAACACATTGATATTTGGATACTAGAATATGTATATTTGGATGTGACTATGTATTATTTTATGTTTAAATGTGTATTGTTGTTTCAAATTTATTGTTTTCATTAATTGGTATCCTTGTTGGGTAGATTTAGTATTTGCAATGTTGTCCTATTAAATAAGTAAATCATATGTTGATTTTAATTCTTTGAAAGATGATTTAATCAAAATGAGATTATTAAATGTAAATCTTATGACATTGGGTGATCCATTTTCTTTGGATATTGTTGCATATTGGGTAGATGCACATAATGTTTGATTAAAGTTCTTAGGTACAAATAAAATCTCAATGGTGATTAATTACAAGCAATGTACATGATTTGTTTGAGTTTGTAAATCTATTCTATTTAGTGTAGAGTAATAGGATGCGTTTTTGAAACTCATGAATCAATATTCAAAATGGTCACAATTGTAGATCTGTTATGTAATTAGACCTATAAATGTGTCTTCTCTTGGGTGATCTAGAATAGTCAAATGGGCAACATGACTGTCATATTGGGAAACCTTTGGACAACAAGTACTTTTCACATTTTTTAGAAAATATTTCTAAAGAGAATTTGCAACTCAAAGTTTACTATGCTTCTATAACCCTTGATTTTGAGTGGTTATTTGTGTTCTTGGTAGTTTTTGTCTTTTTTTTGTGCTTGTGTCCTTGAGTATACTTGGTTAGTCTCTAGTGAGACTTAGGGGAAGTTGTTGAATCTCCCTTTTTGATCAACCTCTTGTGGAGAGGGTATTTGGATGGTGTGACCCATCTTTGGGTTTTTGGTGAAAGGTTTTAAATGTGTTAGGAATGAAATTTAGTGAGATTTATTCCTTTCTAGTGTTTCCCTTTATTGTTATTGTTACCAATATTTTGCTACAACTCAAATGGTGGAGTTGATTTAAATGTTGTTATATTTAAAAGTGAAATACAGTTATTTTTGAATATGCTTGAGTGATGTTTTGCACTTTGTTTAGTTCATTAAGTGACAGTTATGCTTTGAAAAGAGGAATCAGAGTTTCAGAACTTGCTATTCAGTATTTTATAGTCAAATGAAGTAGTTGACAGAGCATTAAACAATGAACCTTTTCAAATGCTTTCATTCATTTCATAAAGTGATTCATATTTACAACATTTCATTTGATTGCAAGAATACAAATGCTAATACAAATTTGCATTAAGATGCATTTTTAATTTTCCAAATGAAAAGCAGAAAGGATAAAATCAGATATCCACACAAGTCGTGGATGTGACTGTCACAGTGCATCATAAGCAGCACACTACACTATGGAAGATGCATAAAGGAAAAATCACATAAGTATAAACATAATCATCGTTGCCTGATTGGTTGATGACTGACGCAGAAGTGGTGCACCATTTGTCTTTCTTCGAGCTCCGTTGACCTGTAGGAAGGAAGAGAGGGATGTCAGAGGCTCGGACTATGAATATACCTATATGAACCATCAATGATAATATAATATGCTACTGATCATGCATTGAAACAATCAAGTAAAGTGCAGAGATATGAGCCGAAGGAGAAACATCAACACAAACATGATATATTGTTTTTTATGCTAACACTATTTGTTTCCTTGTGCAGGTATAGGAAAAGCCATGTAGTTGTTTATCTTCAAAGACCAAGCATGTGGAGAAAACGGGCTCCCACAAGGGTAGAGCTCGGCATGCTGTCCTTATATGTCACAAGAGGGCTGAGAGAGTAATTACAATCATCATTGTCATCAAGAAAGGAAGTGCAAATGAGAGGGTAAAGTAAAGTTATCCATCAAGCCATTAAACCAACTGTGCATTCATAACAATCATGTAAATGCTTTCTAAAAGCTACAGGTGAACAGTGGGTTTAATTCACTCAATTAGATCAACATATAGAAGTGAAGAATGCAAATGAATGCTAATTGGGCAGCTTGTTTTAGTTGAAATTATCAAGCTGTCATGTTTTGAGCTATCGTTTTAAATATTGTTTTTGTTGTTCTTTAAGACTGTTCGCTTTATAGTGTTGTTTCATTTTTTTTGTTTTGGAACAACAGTGTCCTATCTCTTAACAATGATAGCGAATAGTGAAAATTATGGGGGTTATGTCAAGAATAGGTAAACTCATGAAGAGTTTGTTGCCAGAATGCAAATGACTAACAAAACAGTCAATTTTTGTTTGGCTGAGAATGACAAGGCATGCGGTAAGTGCTTCTACAAGTGTTAGTTGGCTGTAAGAGAGAATGCAGTTCATGGGATTGCAATGATTGAAGGTAAATGTTGCATTATAAAATGGATGCATTAACTTATAAAAGATCAAGAGAAAAAATGCATCGTACAGGTGAACAAGTAATTTACAGTTTCGATCAAGAAGATTTATGTGTGCAAGGAAGAAACAACATGGAGATGACAATTGAAAATATAAACAAAGAATACATTTTCAGAATTTCATGAACCTGTGTGAGGGCTTTCAGCAAAAATACATTAAGAGATGCATTCTCTTCACAAATAGCAAATACCCATATACAAAATTTTAATCATTTTCTTCAAAAACAGTTTACCCTTGTTTGGGGTTTTGACAAAATACAGAAATGGAGGAATTTCTTTTCAGGTTTTACAAAAACCCACATACAAATTTTGCTCGAAAACATATTTTATTCATATACAATAGGTACCCACATGGGGTTTCATTCGGAAATGCAGTGAACTGGAAATAAACGGAGCAAGTTTAAATATGTTGTTTCTCAGAGATAAAGAAATTGCTAGAGCCATGGATGGTTATTCAAAATCATAGATACCCATATGTTTTGTTTGTCTCAGAAATGTAGTCTTTTTAAAGCAGCATTTACCCACTTAGGAGTTTTTTACAGATTTCAGAATTCAATTGAAATGCAATGAAGGAGTCGAGCTCTAATTTTGAGAAGACCCAGAATACATAAATATGCAGATTCTTGCTCATTTTTCTGGGTACCCATATTGGGGTTTTGTATTTAAAGACATATACTCCATTTTTTTTTAGGTACCCATGAGAGAGTTTTAAGATTAAAATGTAGAGGGAAGTAAGTGCCATCATGGGTCGAACCCAATGTATTCAGAAAGCTCTTGATAACTTGCCCATGGCGCGACCAGTCAATAGGCGTGTATTTTTTCTAAAAATAACAATTATTTTTGAAAAGTAAAGCTCGTAGGCTTTAGTGGGAGAGAGGAATACAAAAAAAAAACAGTGAGCAAAGAGGAACTTACCCTTGTGTTTTCTATTCAATAAGCTCACATGCCGCACCCAGCTCGTTTGGAGCTCACAATGATTGGGTCGAGCTCTCTCATGGCACCCAAGGTAATGTTAAGCAAGCACATGAAAATAATATACAAGGAAAATCAGAGATGGAAGAGGAGAAGCCGCAGCCTCTAGAGGTTTTACTTGCCTTTCAAAACCAAAGAGAAAGCCTTATAATGAAGGAAAATCAACTTATCATGTAGTCTTAGAAGAAATGGCGACCAAGATGGAGGAGAGATCAGAAGTTTCAAAGCATTTCCTAGTTCAGATCAAGCATAGACATGGTGGCGGCTGCAAAGCATTTCTTTCATAGTCTTCTTTTGCAAATGATGTGAAATGTTAGGGTATTCCTTGGTTTTGTTTTTTAGGGTTTCCCAAATCCCTAAGTCGACTTTAGGGGTGCTACTTAAGTTTCAAAATATTTATTAATACCAAAGTAATATTCCATGATGGTTGACTTATTTAGTCTAAGGCATTCATTTTATAGTTATACCTTGGGGAAGGCTTTATGCCTTAGTTTCTTTTGATTAATTTTTTAGAAATTAATTGAACTATTTTGCCTTAGTGATATTTATCATTATCAAATGGGTTTTATAAAGAATAGATAGGTCTTGGTAATATGCCTTGGGATTAGGGTTAAGGCCTAGGGTTCATTTTATTTTAATTGTTTTTAGAGAAAACCATTAAAACATGCAAGGGATAATATTGTAATTTTATGGATTTTTATAGAAAATCAAAACTTGTAAAGGGAGATATAAGCAGTTGTTTGCAAAAGATTTTTTTAAAAATCTTTAATTGTAAAATGGAATCATTTTAAAACTGCATGTTGTAAAGCAGAAGCAAAGCAATGCTTTATAAATTGCTTTGTTTTCTTTCTATTTTTAGCAGTTAAGGTTGACTTTTCTCCTTGGTCGGAATTGGGTTTTCAGTTGGAGATATAAGGTGTTTTCATTGCTTTAAAAGTAGTTTTTTGCTTTTTTTTTAGAGGCTTGACAGTTGATGCATGCAAAAAGTGTGACTTTCCACTTTTATGCCAACTTGTTGCATTGTTTTTGGGACTTTTTCCTTGAACTTTTTTCAAGAGCTCGAATTAGGGTTTGAAACATATATCTTTGGAGAAAATTTAGGGTTTTCTAGTTCAGTCTGTTTTGGCTCTTACACATTTTTGAGCTAAAACTATTTTTGGACTCAGTGAGATTGTTTTGGCATACTCCTACAGTGAATAGAAGAACAACATTCCTACCTATCATATTTTGTGTCCATTTACAGTTCAGTTGATGTTATTCTTGTGATTTTCAGTTTGATAAATCCTTGTTATGTCCTAGGCTGTAGTTTGATATAGAAAAGTGCAAAAATGCAGGTTGCATGTTGTGTTTTGAATAGACCTTCATGCAAAGTACTTATGTAAATTTGTTTTTGAGAGGCCGTGATATCTTTGTTAGTTTCCTAAGCACTGTTTGTGAGGAAAATCCAAAATAGTCAGTATTTCATCATTCAATATTAAAAATCATTTCAAAGTCATAAATTTTAAGTTATGTTTTTCTCTCTATCTCTTTTTCAAGAAGATTTTAGAATAGGATCATTATACGGAGAACCAACTCGCTCTGGAGATTCTCTTTCCTTATAGACCACCCACGTCTGGAAAGAGTTTCAATGTTGCAACAGATAGTCTAATTTTTGCAAATCTAACGGGGTGCATATCTGATTGCTAACAGTTATCAAGGATGAGTGTCATATACATGATCACCGATTATGAGGAGAGTTTATCTCCTCTATACTTGGCCCTATTGGTGTCAACCTATTATGGTCATTGTAAGTCTTCTAGTTGTGCTTTCTATGTTGGTGTGTGTTGACCATGTGTAGTCATTGCTTTGTGCTTTGTGTCATGCTCTAGAGTATTGTTGCGGGTTCCATATTCCATTCTAGTGTGTGAGTGTGCAAATTTGACATGTGAGTGTTACAATTGCATCATGAAAAATTTGTTGGTCCTTGTTTTTTCTACTAATATTTTGATCTCAAAGTTGGTGCATTATATATGGTATCAAAGCTGATGTTGTTCATTGTTTCTTTATATGTGATGCATTTAATAATATTTGTTCACATTATTTGATGTGTTGACATGTCTGCAATAACTTGCATGTTTTTCTTGTGAAGGAGGATGCCTCCTAGAATCTACCATACTCTTCTTCAAGTTGGATTGGGTGACCTTGATTGGAATTATTTAGACATTTAAAGTAATTGTTCTCCTTTGTCAAGGTAAGTGCAGTCTAATAAAGAAATTTGACTTATGCAAATAGGAGGGTAGTTGTAGGGACTTTTGGCTAGGTTTCCCCCTAAGCAAGAGGAAACTTTGGTAAGTAGTTCTCAACCTTTTGAGCAGGTGGAGAAAATTAGTGTTAAGAAAGTGAGTACTCGAAGTCCTCTTAGGTTAAGAGTGATTGGGCAACTTCAATAGTCAAGAAATGGTTGTTCAACCTCATCAAGAAGTTAGGTAGGTATTTGGTGAGCATGGTGGGGTTGCAAGCTAGATGAGGGATCTCCTTTGTCTACATCCACCAATGTTTAAGGGCTTTGTAGAAGGAATAGAGAAAAAGTCTTGAATTTTGGCACCTGACCAATGTATTATGATTTGACCATTTGAGAGCAACACAAAGCCTCACTATGCCATTATGTAGTTGTGTGGGTTTTCTTCCACTTTGTGTTGCAAGGATGAGTAGAAGCATAATTTAGATATATCCACTATCATGTGGAAAATGCTCTTAGAGAGGTTTTTTTTGCGCTACCTATTTGAGCACTTTTAGCAATGTCATCCTAATGAGTTCCATGATATTCGGTAGCTTGGGATGGCACTTTCTCAGTTTAAGAACCACTTTTTCAAGTTGAAGTGGCATTCTAGTGCTATTAAGGATGATAAGATATTGGTTAGTAGGTTTATGAGGGGGTTGAATGCATGCATTATGGGAAATTTTCTTTTTGCACCTAAGACCTTGGATGTTGTCATGGAAGAAGCAAAGCTTGCCAAGGAAAATTTCTCAAGGGGCCTTGGAGGGCATATGGGAGTGCAAACTTGAGGATTAGGGAATCTAATCTCTCACTAAGATTAGTTCTTGGATATTGTTGTAGAGAGTGGTGAGAGAAGGCTTAGAGGGGTTTTTTGACAACCCTAGCTATAGGTTGGAGGAAGTTAGGCTAGTTTTGGCTTCTTGTGTTTTAAATAACCCAATTGACCTTAGCTTTCACAATCTCATATGAGGGGACATTTTTATTATGGTGTAGTGGGCCATTTTGTGAGGGATTTTCCTTAGGGTGCAATGTCAGTTGGTGGTCAAGATGTAGCTATGTCCTAGTTCTTGGTAGGGGATATTTGTAGGTCTTACTATATGCTCACAATAGTTAGTGGAAAAGAGATGGTTGTAGAAAGTAGTGAGAGCAAGCTTAGAGTGGGGTTGTTTCACAACCTCAACTAAAATTTGGAGGAAGTTAAGCTAGTTATCACTTCTCATGTTTTCAACACCCTATTAGAACTCCAACGACACAGTCTCATATGATAGGACCTCATTTTGATTGTGTAGTGGATCATTATGTGAGGGATTTTCCTTAGGGTGCAATATTAGCTTGTGGCCAATATTTAGATATATCTAGTTTGATGGTAGGGGATGTTTGTATATATCACTATATGCTTATTAGGTTTCACTTGTTATGTCAAAGGATGAACCTTCTAAGTCAAGGTGTGGACCATGTAAAGGTCTAGTGAAGTAGCTTGGTAGAATTGAAGTTTTTGTGAGGTTATGTGGTAATGAGTGCTTGTGTTTGTCTTATTGCAGGCTTCTAGGAGTACCCGTATCTCTAGTTGGGGAGAATGTAAGGACCACATGCATTTTTTTCTTCCTCTTTTTATTTTAACATATCAAAGTTATATGATACTATTATGTTATTTTTTATTGGTTGTTTATTACTTGTGGATACCAACATGGTGATATTTGGATAAATATGTATCTTTGGATATACATAAATACATACATGTGTACTATTTTATGTGTATATACATGTATTGGTACTCATGTTCATTGTTATCATTAAATAATATGCTATTTGAGTAGATTTAGTACTTGCAATGTTGTCTTATTAAATGATTAAATTGCATGTCGATTGTATTACTTGAATAGATGACTAAATTAAAATGAGAATATTAAATGTAAATATTATGAGATTGGGTGGTTTTACCATTCACTTTGGCTATTGTTACATATTGGGTACTAACATGTAATGTTTGATTGAAGTGTATACATATAGGTAAAAATTGAATGGCGGTTAATCATAGACAATATACATGGTTTGTTTGACTTTGTATATCTATCCTAAGTGTAGAGTAATAGGACATGTGATGTTGAAACTCGTGAAACCAATATCTGAATTAGTCATGATTCTAGATCCCTTATGTGATTAAACATAAAATGCATGTCTTCTCTTGGGAAACCTAGCGGGTTTACGACAACTTGGACTGGTTAAAGGGATGACCCTTAGATTGCAAGCACTCAAACTTTTTCAAAAAAATCCTAAAGGAATTTTTTTCTTTGGGATCTAATTTTCTTATCTAACCCATGAGTCTAAGTGGTCCTTTGTATTCTTTATCATTTTTGTCCTTTTTGTGTTTTCCTTGTACATACCTTGAGTGTACTTGGTTAGTTTGTAGTGAGACTTAGGTGAAGATGTCAAAGCTACCTTATGACCAACAACTCGTGGCTTGTTTGAAAGGGTTTTTGAATGTTTTGATCCATCCTTGGGTGTTTGGAAGAAGGTTTTGAATTTATTAGGAATGATCTTTAGTCCTTTCCAATCTTTCCCTTGATTTGTATCAGAGATGAGAGTTGTATACCCTATAATAAATTGTGAGAAGAATTTATATTCTCCATTCTTCATTGTGTTATTGACAACCCATAATCGTCATTTTAAGTATTCCACTTGTGATTTCTATGTTAGTGTTCCCTGACCATGTGTGGTCATTACTTGGTGCTTTGCCATCATGTTCTAGTGTGTCATTGTGGGGCACTATGATATTTTTAGTATGCAATTGTGACATGTGAGTATTATAACTACAAAAAAAAATTGTTGGTCCGTCTTTTGATTTCTAATATGTTGAGGTCAAAATTGGGTCATTGCATTTGGTATTAGAGCCCATGTTGCATCATTTGGAACTCTTGGTTTTTTTGTTCATGTGTGTGTGTACTATCCAAAGTGATCAATCTCATTTGTTGAGGCAAGTGTGGTTTGATGGATAAGTTGGAATTTGTAAAATAGTAGGGTTCTTGCTAACTAGGTTACCCTCTAGGTAGGAGGAAACTTTGTTAGGTACTTCTCCCCCTTCCTAGTAGGGGGAGAGAATCAATCTTGAGAAACCAAACATTCTCAAAGTCCTCCCAAGTCAAGAGGAGTTGAGCAACCTTGGTAGTTGAGAGTGGTTGTGTAGCCTTGTCAAAAAACTAGGTAGGACTTTGGTGATCATGGTGGGGCAATAGGCCAGATGAGGGATCTCCTTTGTTTGCATCCACCAACATTTGATGGTTTTGCAAAATGAATAGAGGAAGAGTCTTGGATTTTGTCACTTGACAAAATTTTAGTGATTTGGCTATTTGCAAGAAACACAAAGGCTCACTATACCATTACACAGTTGTGTGGTTCTACTTCCACTTGGTGCGACAAGGTGCAAACACACCATTTAGATATATTTACTATTATGTGGGAAACCTTCTTAGAGAGGTTTTGTGTGTAGTACCTATCAAAGTAGTTTAGGTGACACCATGTAGATGAGTTCCACGATCTTTAGTATCTTGGGATATTAGTTGCTCAACTTGATATATTCTTTTTCAAGTTGAAGCAACATGTTGGTGCTATTGAGGGTGCTATTTTGAATTTTTTGAGAAATGTCTTGGCATATTTAATCTAAGACATAGATATGATTCTCTTTTTTTTGCCACACTTCAAGTCTAAGACAATAATGTAGGAGATCGAGATCTATCATGTTGAATGATCATTTGAGATAAGTCTTTGTAGCACCAATCATTTGTGGAGAACTCCCTGTGATGACCAAATCATTGTCATATACAATCAAGATGACAATCTCCCCCCATTGCTCTTTGAGGTAGAGATTGGGATGATAAGGATTCTTGATTAATCCATGATTAAGGAGATGCTCATCAATCATGATGTACTAGGCACAAGGAGCCTATTTAAGACTGTAGAGGGACTTGACGGGTTTTTATACTTTGTTTTGTTGGCTAGGTACAACATAGCCTTTTGGTTGAGTCATGTAGACTTCTTCAATGAGATGTCCATTAATAAAGACACTCTTGACATCCATTTAATTCACTTTATAGACAAATTGTGTTGCCATTTCTAAGACCATGTGAATAGTCTTGATTTTTATCTTGGAGGAGGAAGGGGGAGGGGGGAGTTTCATCATTGTCAAGACATTCCTTTTGTGCATAGCCCTTAGTCACAAGTTGGGCCTTGTACTTATCAATACTACCATTTTCCTTATACTTGATTCTAGAAACCCATTTGCATCCAATAGCCTTCTTCCTTGGTGAAAAATCAACAATTCCCATGTATTATTCCTTAGCAATGCTCGATATTTTGCATTGATGGAATCCTTCCAAGGTGGTGATTGAAGAGCTTGAGGAACTATTTTTTGTTTTGAACTTTGAGTAACTGTACACATGAGATCCAAATTTACTTCTTCGTAAGACTTTTTATAATCGTTAGGGCCAATGAGAGATGTATTTGTAATTGCATCATGTTTAGTATCCTTTATGTTGGCTTGGTACCACTTAGGAAGCCTTTTGTGCATAAGAGATGATGATGGAAGTGGTGAAAGAGGAGGAAACTGATCCAATGGAAACAAAGCCTCTTCTTGTGCTTCATCATCAAGTTCCTTATCTTCAAGTTCAAGAATCTTCGATGTTTGAGAAGTAGTAGAAGATGGTGAGGAAGAGGTTTTGCATGCTATTTCCTCATCAAAAACATCCCTACTACTGTACACTTTATTTGTTAATGCAATCATAAGTTTATATCCCTTCGATTTTGAATTGTATGCAAGGAAAATGCATTTTAAATTTTTACTATTCAATTTTGTCCTTTGTACCTTGGAAAAATGCATTTAAGTTGTACATCCAAACACTCTAAAATGTGATATAGAGGGATTTTTCCCAGTCCATGCTTCTTCAAGTATGATATTTTCAAGCACTTTGGTGGGTGCCCAATTCAACAAATACACTGCTATGTGAATGGATTTAACCTAGAATGCAGGAGCAAGATTTATATCCATCAACATACACCACACCATTTCCACAATAATACAATTATGCCTTTCTGCAACGCCACTTTGTTGAGACATGTAAATAATGGCCAACTATCTTTGGATCACGTGTTCTTGAAGGTAGTTTGAAAACTCCTTGTGAATTCCTCCCCTTGATTTGAGCAAAGGTACTTGAGAGAATGACTTGATGACCTTTCTACAAGCGCTCAAAATTCTTTGAATTTCTCAAGTGCTTGATTTTAATGAGAAACAATAAATCCACATATTTCTAGAATAATCATCCATAAAGATTAGAAAATACTTGGCATTGTTATGTCTTGGTGGCATTGGTCTACATAGATTAGCGTGAACCAATTCTAAGGGACTTGAGACTCTATTCTTTGTAGCAAGAAAAGGAGCTTGATGTTGCTTTCCAACAAGATAATATGAGCAAAGAACTTTTGATTTTTGCATGAGGGGAAGTCCTCACACCAAATCTATCTTACTCAATGCAAGAAGATATCCAAAATTGAGATGGTCAAATATACAATGCCAAAGAGTTATGGCTGCACTATTTTTCATTGCAAGGGATCTTTCTTCATGTGTGTCATCAACAAGTTGAAACATCTTTTTGACCCTTAAAGCATGAGCAACAACTTCACCATTTTTAGACTTATCTCTAATGAGAGTTATTTTCTATTGTGACGATCAAACTCAACTTTCAAGTTGTGCTCAAGTAACTAACTTATTGAAAGAAGGTTGTTTGTGAGCCTTGGAATATACAAAACCTTTGTAATTATGCATTTGTTAGTGTTGAGGGGTAGAGATATATCTCCAATTCCCTTAACTTCAAATGATGTGTCATCACTAAGAGATACTTTACCATAAGAGGTAGATGGAGTGAGATCATATAACCACTTTTTCTCACATGTCATATGTCTAGATGCATTGGAATCAACATACTTGACTGAATTGTTTGAAGTGGAGGCCTTTGTTTTTATAGTATACAAGAAATCTTCATCTCGTTCTCTTGTGGATGCAACATTGTCATGTTGCTTATTTGACTTTTTTTCCAATGGGGATTCTTCTTCTTGCCCCCCTAAGAAGACTTTTGTGGCTTTCTATTTTTGGATTCACTATTGGCATAGGTATTGTATAAATGATCTTTGAGATTATGCCCCTTTGTTCCACAAATGAGAAATTTATTTTTCTTGGAGGAATTTTCTTGATTTGGTTTTGATGATCTTGATGCGCCACTTTGATGTTCAATTTGTTTTCCCTTCTACTTTGTTGCGAGAGTTTAATTATCTTGGGAGTTTAATTTCTCAGCACAGATTGCTTCTTGTTGAAGCAGGTTTGCAAACTCTTCAAAGGATGATGTTTTAATTTCCCTAACACTTGCAATGATGTCCTAATATATGCCACTCTTCTAAGAAATGTCTATACTTTCTCATTGTTTTGTATTTAAAGGTAGTGTAATTGACATTGTAAGTGGATAATTTGAGTTGATTTTTGGCCTCATATACAATTTTAAGATGATCCCAAGAATCTTTTGTAGTGGTGGTTGTTTTTATATGAGGTTGAACCTCATTTGAAACTCTAAACAAAATGATCATTTTGGCCTTTTGATTGGATTCGTCAAATCTAGTTTGGTCTAGTTGTGTTCCCATAAACTATATCCAAAGGTCTTCAAATTCCAACTGAATTTGGTCTTTTGTCTTCTAAGTCGCATAATTGTCTCCTCTCAAAAGTTGAGTGTCATACAACATGATTTTAGGTGCATTGTTAGCCATTTTCTAAAGTTTTGAGGATTCACTTCAAACGAACCCATATAAACCCTAAAGTTTTTCAAAACTACTAATGGATTTAAATAAAATATATTTGTACAAATTTCACTCCAAATTTTAAAAAAATCAATTTTGAATCTAAAAAAACAAAAAGAATTTTAAAATTCTTTTCAAATATGAAATTTAATTCTTCAAAAATATCTTTGATTTTAAAAAAAAAATTAGGGAGACTTGAAATAGATGGACCTTTTATTCAACAAATTCCTATTGGATTCTTTCTTTCTGTATCATTCTTTGTTTGAAGATTCTCTAGGCACACTGAGTAATATGCAATTTCCATGCCACATTCAAAATTATCATAGCTAGCCTCTCTTAGCATCTTCTCCTTGCAGAGTTAAACACCTTTACAAATTTTTCGATGCCTTTATCATTGCCAAATGCCTAGCTTCATGTCTACTAACAAGTTTTATCCATTGACTTTATGTCTTTAAAGGCTTGCATATTCAAATGCCTTTATTCTCCTCATGCTACGAAGAATTTTTCACGCCTAGCAACTGGCCATAAAGTCTCATTAATGTCTTTAATATGGCATCTTAAGAACATTTGCAATCGATGTTTCATAGGAAAAGGAAAGGATTTCACTTTGATAGCATGATGAACATGAGTGAATTATCAAAAAGCCATGAGCAAAAGAAATATTTTAATTATTACGAATAGAAGGCAACACTATATACAAAGGAAATTCGTTTCTATAGAGAAGATTGATAGAATTGTCAATAATCGACTATATAGTTGGTTAGAATGATGTAATAAACAAACAAATAATAACACTACTTTGGTACATAAAAACTAGTAAACAATCTACTTCACGTGAACATAACTATTTATTAAGAGAAGTGTTTATTCTATTATCATTTGGATTTGTAGGTTAGTCTTTTTCCATTAGATCTAGAGCCATCATCAACTATTATATTTTGTGTAGTTGAATATTCGTTTATTTTGGATTTGTAGGTTAGCCCTTTCCCATTAAGTCTAGAACCATCACCAACTATTATATTTTGTGTAGTTGAATATTCATTCATTTGTAGGTATACTTTAAGGTTATGAGCTTTAGTGGGTCTTTGTGTCTATAAAAAAATCAAGGCAAATGTTAAATATTGTCATGTCTTTTTAGTTCTTTACCTAATTTAAATTTACATGCAATTTTTTATTGCATTTTTCTTACATGCGAATCATTTTCATTTTCCCCTTTATATGCAAGTACTTTCAAAAAAATTATTTTGTACACATACTTTTCACAACATATAATCATCCATATTGTTTTTCTTTACATTCATGCTTTCCTAGCTTTTACCATTGCATGGAAGTTTTTTCAACATTTTTCTTTTCTTGCTTGTTTTCCAACTCTTTCCATTTGATACAATCTTTTTCAAGTTTTTTCATACACATGAGTGCTTTTCAATAGTTTTCTTTGCATGCTAATATTTTAGCAATACTAATGATCATAAGTTGTGGATCTCAAAATGTTACTATAATATAGATGAATCCATGCAAAGAATGAATATTATAGGTTTAACTCAAAAAACAAACTAAAGATATATTTTTTCACTTCACAAGCATAAAATGGTAGGCACACCACATGTATGGGATGATGACCTCTGTCAAGATGAGGAACCATCACAAATATTATGTGTTTTTTATTCACATCATGATGAAAAACTATTCAAGATTACATGGGTTGAGAATTGATGAGGGATAGATGTGTCTTTATTTTCATCCTTTGTTTTCCTTTTTACCTCTTTGTTTCCATAGAATTCCCTATAATTCCTGTCACTATTTGTTAAGGAAGTAGGGATATTTGATAAAATGCAAAGAAAAGATAGGAACTTAAGGATATATCAAAACCATTAATTATTTACTAGTTATCCTTGTGATTATGGAAAAATAGGGGATGATTAGGTGGTTGATGCATGGAGGAAACGGGAGCATCGGTGGAGTGAAGACGAGAACTATTTCATGAGTCATGAGTTATTTGTTACTTTATTTTTGGAACAATGCTAAAATTGTAAATCTATTGTTAAGAAACTTTTAAAGGTTGTTGGTCGTATGCCATAAGAACCCAAACAATCGTATATCATTTTTGTTAGCCTTTTGTAGACTCAATGACATATAATCTCTATATATATGTATGCTAAGACTTAAATCGATAATAATTTCTGCAAGCTATCATTTTGATTGAAAAGACTGGAGTTTGAAATTGTGTTCTGCATAAGTATTGAGTAGAGTAAAGTAAGCTTCTATCTCTTCACTGGAAATTAGAGAAGGTAGGGCCCACTTCCTCGATCACCCAATGACTAGTTATAGTATCTGTGTGTTGTGTGGTAATGAAACTTTTTTTAGGAATTAGGTGTTGTACACCTTGCATAATTCTTATAATGTTTAATTTATTATTATGTGTGGTGCACCTAGGGTACCTAGATGGAGGTGCATCACTAGAAGTTATAATGTTGGGGCCACTTTATGTTGTATGTGACATTGGGACTTAATTGTAAAATGTAATTATTTAATATTGGGGAAAAATAAAATATAATAAAGTACCCAATATTAAATGTGGGGTCATATGATTTTGTAAGTTCATGGTTTTGGGCACATGGTTTATGTAATACCACTTGGTAGTTTTGTGGGGGCTTGTTTCTATAAAAACAACCACAAGGGTAGTTGTTGAAGGTTGGTCATTTTGACAAGTTGAGTTAGTGCATGTGTGAGGGTTTGAAGCATGGCATGGGATGTGTGGTTACATGTTTAGTCACATGGAGTGCATGGATAGCTTGCTTCAGAAGTGTTCATGAAGTCTCTGAAGATGTATTGTAATGGGTTTTCATTGCTGAATAATACATGAAGTGTAGATGCTTTTGGATGCTGGGTTTTCCCCTCTTGAGGGTTTTCCCAAGGTATATCTTGTGTCATATTTGATGTGTATGTTGTTTATTCTCTTGCATGTGGATTCTAAATACTTATTTGCATTGCTATCTCTTTTGGGTTATGTGGAAATTGTCATTAGATGATTGCAAGTTTCCTAACAAGTGGTATCAGAGCCAGGTTGTGGTTGTATAAACCTTGGTTGAGAAAAATCTTGTTTGAGTTTGAATCTATGCATTGCATGAGAATGAAAAACAGGGCAAGATATAAGGGTTTTGTAGGTTGTTTATTGCAGATCTATGACTTTTGGGTTTGATGTTATGATGGGTAATTTGCATATTTGGGGTATGAAAATTTTTTGGGCAAAAAAGGTTTCTTGGTTTGAGTTTATATTTGGAGATTTTGTGGGGGAAATTTTACATATCACCTCCTGGAACAAAATGGACCTCATGGTTGGATTCAAGTTGGCCAAAAGACGAATTTTGATATATAACTCACCTATTTTGGTTACTGGAAAGAAAATGCAATTTTTTTTTGCCCATACCTTTGTTCGGCCATACGGACGTCGACGATACAGTTGTCAGAAAATTAAAAATATTAAAAAATCAAAAAATCAAAATTCCAGTCAACGAAATTTTTTGACCTACAAAAATGAAAAACAAAAAATCAAAAATCATGATAGAAAAAACTTTTTTGAAAAATAAAATAAAATAATAATAATAATAATAAATGGGGGAAGGCAGATCCGTAGACCCCGTACCCCGACCTTGCACTTGCGTCAGCTATCACTTCTTACAACCCGTAGCAAGTTGTAACCGCCTCCTTTTTTAATTTCGTGGTCTTTTTTCTTTAAAGCTTAAATGTGAATGATTTAAAATGCTTTTATAAGTTTTAAAAGAAATCCTTATGAAGTTTAAATTAAACTTAAAACCATCCTCCACTTTTTTTAACCTTTATTAAAAGGTTTTTTTAATTTTTTAAAATATTAACAAGGAAATTCACCATTTTTAGAAGATTTAATTTTTTGAGCTTTATTTTTGGAGTGGGACCCATCTGAAATTGCCTATATAGTTAAATTGGAACAATTTTACTCCGAGAGGCATAATTCTCACCCACGATGTCAGTTTTTCGACTTTTTGGACTCGTTGGAAAGGTGACTCAAAGCTCTATGTTGTGGTACCAAATATTTTTTCAGATTTTGCAGTTTTGATAGTGTTTTTCTTGGTCATGGTCAAAGTCAAGTGTTTTATTTGAGCTTCAAGAGGTGATATCGGGTGCATATGAAGTCGGATTTTGGACTTCGAATAGTCGATGGAAAGCTTGTTCAAAGAGATACATAATGGATCAGGTTTGGAGTTATTTTTGCATGGTTTATTTTTTATTTTTCTTTATCTGAGTTGTTTATGGGTTATGTTGACTATGGTGATACTATGAGTTTATGGATGATCGGATCTTGGAGATTTAATGTTGGATTCATTGTATGCTTAGTTGTGCATCTTAGATTACTCTCTTTTTTGACATGGTTATAAGTATTATTTGGATTTGTATGTTGCATTGTTGTATCTACAAGTTGTGCAATGTTGTAGGCGGTCTATACTTGTTGCACCTATGACTTGGATATGGGTTGTCTTTGCCCATTGATATTTTAGTGTTGATGCATGTTTAGTTTTGGTGGCTTGGTTTAGTCACTTGGTTTGCTAGTTTTGATGTCATTTTGAGGAAGTGAGATGGTATTACCAGGTACAATCATGATATGAGACCTATGTAGTTGACTATGATTATGCAAATATGTGGACACGGTTGGGTGATGTTGGTACATTTGGTGGTGATCATGATGTCATGGATTTTTCTTGTGCTTTAGAAAATCTAGCATGCCATGATGGTTTATGCAAGTGCATTGTTGGAGGTATTGGATCGGTTCTTGATTCAGGTTGTGGCGGTGTATCTTTTTGGTATGAGGATCATGGTTTACTTTGCTTTCTTATTGAGGAGCTCATGTTGCATTTGTATTTCTTTGGTTGTATGAGGGTATCTCATGTTTGATCTTCATTAGGAGATTGGTATCACGATGTCATGATAACTTGTTACATGGTTACACTTTTTAGTGGGAGCTTTTGGCAATGATGGTTTGGTGGTGATGGATATGTTTATGATGGTTTGGTGATTGTAGGTATCTTCTTGGCTTGGAGATTTTGGTTCTACGTGTTATGTTACTAAAAATTCAATTGTGTGTAGACCTGGATGATCTTCATGGAGAGGATGGTTGTCATGATGCCATGTGTGACTCGGTACCACAGTTCAGTGGGAGTTGTTGGTAGTGACGTGGATGCATCATTGGTATGGTTATCTTCATATGATTGGGGATATGGTTTCTTGGTTTAGAGTGGTTGTTGTGATGTCATGGTACACTCTTGATTCTAGATTAGAGTTTGGCATGGTACATGTTCTCTTGAGACCCGGATGTTTATATATATTTTATGGTGCATGTGATCTCCTAGGAGGAAATGGTTAGATCATGGATGTCATGTTTAGGTTCCTGATTCTGTAGTTGGAGCTTTGACATTGATCTTGGTAGTTATCTTGGTATTGGGTAAATTGATCATTTACTTGATTACTTCATGTTGGTGCTATGCTGCATTTGGAGTTTGGTATGGATTGATTGGTTATAGGTACTCATGGATACTTTGAGAAATAGGTGAGGCTTGAGTTCTCTTGTGATTAGAGACATGTGTTGATATTGTTACTCTTGATGAGATTTTAGTAGGAATTCCAAGGAGCCTACACCTTGGTTGGACGTGAGTTCAACATGGACCTATGAGGAGAGTGTTCTTGGTTGAGTCATGATGACTTGGATATCTTGGAAGAGAATTCTCATTCCCCACTCTTGGTCTACTCGATAGGTTATGATTTGAGAGGTATTTTCCCATTATATCTTTCAAATGTGTTGTGTTTTGTGCTTTGATTCTCATGGGATTGAATTGATTCGTGATGATTATGGTTACTCATTTAATGATGGTTTAGCATGAGTTTGTATGCTTTATCTTTCATAGATATGGATCTTGAGCTATGGTTAGTTAGTTCTAGAGGATTCATTTTGAGAGATGTTATAGCATGGTTATCTCCTTGTTCATTTGAGTTTATGATGTTGAATTCATTGATAAGGTTTATTGGGAGATGGTTTATGGGTTGATTTCTAGTTATGGGGATGGTTACTTTGAGTATGATCTTCTTGTTAGAGAGGCTTACATCCATGTTGTCATTGTTACATTGATTCATATTGCATACTTGATCCATGAGATTGGGTGTTATGGATGTTGTTGGAGGTTTTCAGCTTGGGTATTATTGAGGAGTGATCATAATTTATTCACGCAAATGGACTTTAGGTGGAGGACATGCTGCCAGTGTTTGATCAGCAGGTCATTGTGACGTTCCGGCGTCGTATAAGCTTCGCCTATGGAAGATGCTGAAACAGTAGACCTGAAAAGGCCCCCATTCATCAGATGGTTCCCTTTGTTTTGGAATGTTAACGAATCGACGTATCGAATGCCATTCCAAAGCCAGGTCTATCCGGCTTCCCTACGCAGCTGGGAGTTCCTGGATGCACACCTTGAAAGTTTGCATGGAGTTTGTTGTCAGGTTTGCTGGTGGATGTGATAACCTAGCTTCATTGGTAAAATAACCGAGAGGTATGGATGGATGTTGGCACTCATGTGGGCGTCATTTAGTTGACTATCTTTGACAACATCTGCATTATTCATTACCCTTTGATCAGTGTTTCGTGGTTGAGATATTGGTTTGAGGTAGGGTTTGAGTTTCTTTGTGAGAATAGTGGATTGTTCCCTTTGATGTTCCATTCTATGGAATAGCTGGTGGAGGATGAGATCACGGATGAGATGGTGGCTCACCTCATCCTGTTTGATAGGTATCTTGGAGGAGGCACATGGAGCACTGAACCAAGATAAGGGTTACGTTGTTCATGGAGTTTATTGAACTTTTACGTTTTATTTTATGTGTTACCCCCTTTACAACAAGTGGGAGAGTTTCTAGGAATTAGTGGTTGTATACCTGAATACGTGCTTTATACTGTTTTGACGATGATATGTGGTGCACCTAGGGCCCCTAGAGATTTGCAATCATTAGAAGCGATAATCAAAATAAATAATTTTGGCGTTGTAATGTGACATTGGATCCTAATTGAAAATATAATTTATTTTAATATCGGGGAAAATAAAATATAATAAAGTACCCAATATTAAATGTGGGGTCACATGATTTTGTAAGTTCATGATTTTGGGCACATGGTTTATGTAATACCACTTGGTGGTTTTGTGGGAGCTTGCTTCTATAAAAGCAACCACAAGGGTAGTTGTTGAAGGTTGGTCATTTTGATAGGTTGAGCTACTGCATGTGTGAGGGTTTGAATCATGGCATGGGATGTGTGGTTGCATGCTTTGTCACATGGAGTGCATGGATAGATTGCTTTAGAAGTGTTCATGGAGTCTCTGAAGATGTATTGTAATGGGTTTTCATTGTTGAATAATACATGGAGTGTGGATACTTTTGGAGGCTGGGTTTTTCCCTCTTAAGGGTTTTCCTAGGGTATATCTTGTGTCATCTTTGATGGGTATGTTGTTTATTCTCTTGCATGTGGATTATGAATACTTATTTGCATTGCTATCTCTTTTGGGTTATGTGGAAATTGTCATTAGATGGCTGCAAGTTTTCTAACAATTTTCTTAATTCGATTTGATCATTCAATCATTATGTTATTGGATATTTTGTTTATTACTATTTGATGTATTTGTAATTAATGTGTTTATGTTATGCTATAGGTGTATTCGATTTAACAATTCATTTTGTAACCATATTTCATCAATGTGTTTACCATTCTGTATAAGTTTGATTTAGCAGACTATTCTAGATGAATGTTAATTGGAGTGTCTAATAATATGCATGAACTTTATTTAGCATTTTCACATTCCATTATTTATTTGTTCCTGATAGCTTAGTCTTAGCAAGAATTATTATTTTTGTTCTAAAGATTAGTTGTAATCTATTTTGTTGGAAACTGTTCAGTTTGGGTTCCTGTCACACAGGTGACAGGAGGTCTGAAAACCAAATTTATGAATAAATACAATAAATGTGTAGCTGCATCCATTTCCGCTTGGATTTCTAGATTCAACCCTTAGGAAAACAACCCCAATATCTTTCACAAGTCTATGCTCCCAGATTGACATTGAGGAGTAAACTGAGAAACTTGTGAAATTCTCGAAGATTGATCTCAAACCATTCACCCATTTAAGATAGAATTACAAGGATAGTTTTACCCTGAACATCAATCATAGTTTAATCCAATCATTTTGGCACAGTTGTCAAGGAAAGATTTTAAAGGCCTGAAATCATAGCAAGTTGAGTCAGGACTAGTACATCTTGAAGAAAGCCTGTACAATTGTCGACCTTGTTAGGTGAGTACTCCTAATTTGTGTTGTTTTAAGTCATTTAGGTGCATGAATCATAGTAGAGATAGTAGAGGAAGATTCATTAGAAAAGAAAATGGAAGTAGTTCACAACCCGAAAAATCCAAAAAATAAATCAAAACCATCCATTGAGGGTCCACAACTCGAAGAATCGCAAGACAAGTCAAAATCATCCATTGAAGGAAGTAGTTCAACACAAGAAAAACTAGAAACTAAGTTGCAACCATTAGAATTACCCGAACTTGATCTCGAGAAGTGTGCTATTGAGACCACTATTGTTGAGACGCCTGTAGGTACTCATCCAAGCTCTTCTAAGATATTATGCAAATAGGCTGAAAAATTCTTCCAAGAGTCTTATAGGATTAAAGCTGGTCCATTTTCAGAAATCCATGAGCCATTTAAAACCTATTTTACCCCTTGGGAATTAGAAGTCATGGATCCCAACAACAAAAACAACAACGAAAATCATAATAGGGCATTGGAAAACAATAATCCGATTACCTTTGAGTTTCCAATCACACATCTTGAACAAGATGCTCCTATGAAGAACATTCCTCATTCTGCTTTGCCCATTTTTCATGGTCTTTTGATTGAGGATCCTGACATGTTTTTGTTTGAATTTGATGTGTTGTGCCACAACTATGATTATCAAAGAGACGCACAAAAACTCAAACTATTTCCAGCTACATTAAAGGATGCCACCCTATGATGGTTTATGAACCTTAGGAACATCAAAACGTGGGAATTCATGAAGGAATTATTCCTGACCAAGTACCAAGAATATTGCAAAACAAAGGAGGTTTGGGATGAAATTTTCCACATGATAGAAAAGGAAGACGAGTCCGTGTAGGACTACCTTGAACACTTCATGTTTATTCTTCAACGGTCTCGCCAACAGGGACTAAATGATGATGTTATTAAAATGTTGTTTCTTAGAGGGATAAGATATGATGTTATGGAAGCATTAAATTTAATAGGCAAAGGGAATATCTCCAAAATGGGATTTGACAATATCTGTGATATTTGTAGGAACTATTTGAGGTCTCAACTTTTGGGAAGGAACTATCCAAGTAAGCCTTATATTGCAGGTAATGCAATAGGTATAACAAAGCGTGAAATATGCAATTTACTTGAGGATATTGAAACAAATTTGTTGAGTCATATGGGTAAACAAATAGACACTCTTTATACCTATAGGAAGCAAGAGGAAGCCAAGAAGGCCTTGGTTGTGTTTTGTCCAATGTGTCGCAAGAGACAGAGTAGTGAGGATTTCTCATACAATAGGAAAAATATATCATCCCTAGAAGAAGTCAGTAGGATTTCTACCTTGAGGCCTCTTCCTGTAGGTGTGCCTGAAATGGAATATTCTGAGGAACCCATCTATTACATGGCCCCTAGGTGACCTTTTCCACCTCGAGTAATGCAACCTAGCATGATGAATGATTATCTTACCCCTAGACCTAGCCAACCCAATTCTTATCAACCAAGATGGTATGGGGGTTGGCAACAACCCCCATACTCTCAACGGATGCCACAATATCAATATACTTCATAGTCATGGCAATAGGCATGGAGGCCACAATTGCCACAATTGTCACCATACCAACAACAACCATTCCCGTCGCAATCACAATTTCCACCTTCTCCTATGATCAACCCATACCAGGAGCCACAAAAACTTCTTTCGGCCTTGCCATCATCGGTCGCTCAGCCTGTCAATCCAACAAACCATCCAACGACACCACTAAGACCTTAGCATCATCTCCTAACCCACCAAATCAAACCCCAACTGGGTGGGGTAAACTCAACTGTGGCACACGAGGGGTAGTTGGCCCCTCACCTGTCCCATAAATAGAATGGGATGGAGTTCACTGGTGGTTGGGGTGCTGCCTTGGCGTCCACTGGCTGAGGGTGGTGGCTCAGTGAGTTAGAAGCGGTGGACAGCCAAAGAACCTTCTCTTGGTCAGATTTAGTTCCAACCCCATACAGTGGAGTTCTCTAACCCCGGGACTTGATTCCATAATGAGTTACAACAATGTTAACATCATGAGTTCTTAAGCTAGATATCGCATTATCCCTTTATCTATATGTAAAATAGTTTCTCTGAGATTCATGTACCTCGTGGTGAAGAAGAAGCGAAAAACCTAAGACCGCCCTATGTTGTTGATACGGTGATTCGATGCTCGTGAACATAAATCATTCCACTGATCCAAGGAGTTCGTCATTAAGGTATTCATTGTTAGTATTCCTAACACCCTTGTGGATTTGGGTGTTGCAATTAATGTTATGACACATGAAACAAAGGAAAGATTGTCATTAGAGGGACTTAGATCTACTCCCATAGTTCTTCAAATGGCGGATTGATATTTGGTAAAGCCCAAAGGTATGATTGAAGATGTAATCCTTTCTATTTATTTGTGGGAATAACCAACTGACTTTGTGATTTTGCAGCCAAAAATTAAGTTGGGGGGATACCCCCTGATTTTGGAATGACCTTGGTTAGCAGCCGCAGATGCATTTATCAATTGTTATTCGGGGAACATGGTCATTTATAATGGCGAGCACAAGAACAAATTGACTCTATACCCATAAGCGCAACCTTTTTTAGAGACGAAGGACCCAATTTGGATTGATGGTGACTTAGATGAGTCATTGCCAATTCCGACAATTGATAAAGCCTTAGATATGGAGGAACCTACTTAGGATAATGTTCTTATTAATTTCCTTCAGAACAGGTATACGTTTAATGAAATTTTTGAAAGCATGGTTCTCCATTCAAGTATAAATACTCAATGTCCTTTCGAGAACTTTCCGTTGGTGGGTAGTTTATGATCTGTTCAACACTTTATCACATTGCATCAGTTGTTGCCCCATAATTTCTTTTATAGTTCATTCTTATCTTCTGCAAATTTGAGTGATATGTCATCCACCTCCCAAGTCTTATCCATTAGCTCACCTACACAATTAGAAGCTATGGAGATTTTTCCTAATCGCACACTTAATATTAATCCATAGTTAACACCTAAACAAATCTAAGACCTTATCGCCATGCTTAGAACAAAAAAAATGCATTCTCTTGGGATTACCAAGACATGCGTGGAATTCATCCTGAAATTTGCACCCAACATATTTATATTGAAGAAGGTAGTCATCCAATTAGGAAACCACAACGTCGGCTCAACCCTGCCTTGCATGAAGTTGTTAAGGAGGAGTTACAAAAATTATTAAATGTCGGATTTATATATCCTATTTTAGATAGTCAGTGGGTTTCTCCTTTAGTTGTGCTTCCTAAGAAAAATGGTAAGTGGAGAATTTGTGTTGATTATAGAACATTAAATAAAGCTACTAAGAAGGATGATTTTCCATTACCATTTATTGATCAAGTGTTAAACACTCTTGCAGGTAAGAAGTTCTTCTCTTTTTTCGATAGGTTCAACGGTTACAACCAGATTCACATAGTACCGAAGGATCAGGACAAGACCACTTTCACTTTCCCTTGAGGCACCTTTTCCTATAGCGTCTTACTATTTGGTTTATGTAATTCCCCTGCCACTTTTCAAAGAGCAGTTTTGAGCATTTTTGTGGATCTTGTAAATGATTGTGTTGATGTGTATATGGATGATTTTACTATCCATGGTAATACTTATGAAAAGGCTAAAACAAATTTAGAAAAGGTACTTAGGTGCTATATAGATATGAACTTATCATTAAGTCATGAAAAGTGCCATATTCTTATGACTGAAGGGATAGTGCTTGGTCATTATATTTCTACTAAAGGTGTTCAAGTTGACCCCAAAAAGATATAGATTATTTAGGACTTGCCTACACCCACTAGCCAAAAGGATGTGTGTAGTTTTCTAGGCCATGTAGGATAATTTAGGAGGTTTATCCAAAATTTAGCAAGATTGCCTCCCCCTTATTTTCTTTTCTAGAAAAAGATGTCATGTTCTCTTGGGAACCAAAATGCCAAGAAGCTTTTGAAACCATTCAGAATAAACTTGTCACCACACCAGTACTCAGAGGGCCAAACTGGGAGCTACCTTTTCATATCCACACAGATGCCTCGGATTCCTCCATGGGGGTTGTCCTTGGACAAAAAGATGATAATCTCTTCTAATCCATTTACTACATCAACAAAAATTTCACCAGGGCTGAGGTAAATTATACGCTAACTAAAAAGGAGTTCTTAGCTATCATTTATGCAATTAATAAGTTTCGTCATTATATTACTGGATATAAAGTGTTTGTTCATACATACCATTCTGCAATTCGATTTCTAATGAATACAATTGTTGTAACTAGTAGAGTTATTAGATGGTAACTGTTGCACCAAGAATTTGAAATTACTATACTTGATAAGCCTGGTCATGAGAATTTGGTTCCAGACTTCTTGTCCAGATTACAACAGCATGATGAGGATCCCGTTCCAGTTTATGACACCTTTCCAGATGAACATCTCTTTGCCATATCCGCAAAGAGTCTGTGGTACGCAGACATTGAAAATTACCTGGTCACATGCAAGTTCCCACCACACTTTTCTCCAAGAGAACGCCGAAAGTTGGTTGGATTTAGTGGACAGTACACATGGATTAATGGATTGCTCTTCTGTATTGGCATTGGAAATATCATGCGGTAGTGTGTACTAGAAGATGATGTCCTCAATATACTTCGTGGATGCCACACAAAGCCATGCGGGGGACACTTCACCACGTAGAGGACCGATTAGAAGATTTTCACTACAAGCTACTATTGGCCTACAATCCATAAATATTGTAAGTGCTATGTTCACCACTGCTATAAATTCTAGTGTATGGGCTGCCCCACACATTCAGATGAAATGCCCTTGCACCATCAGTTTTCCATTGAACCCTTTGAAATATGGGGGCTTAACTATGTTGGATCCATCAACCCTCCATCACAGAACAAGGAATACATCCTTGTGTGTATAGACTATGTCACCAAGTGGGTTGAGGTTGTTGCTCTAAAACATGCAAGGGACACCAAGGTAGCTGATTTCCTCTATACCAAGATCTTCACCAAATTTGGTGTTCTCTGAGAGAGAGTCACAGATCAAGGCCCATAGTTTGCATCTGGTCTTATTTATGCTTTGGTTCATGAATATGAGATTCACCATTGCAAGTCTTCCCCATACCATCCGTAGGACAACTGACAAGTTGAAGTCACCAACAAAGAGCTCAAGAACATTCTTACCAAGACTGTTGCCCTCCATAAAAGAGACTAGATCACATGACTTCTTGAAGCCATATGGGCCAACCATGCTACATGGAAAACCACCACTGGTTTAACACCTTACGAGCTTGTTTATGGTAAGAAGGATGTTCTCCCTATCGAGTTTGAAGTAAAAAATCTTCACACAACACTTTAGCTTAGGATGAATCTTAGTGACGCTCAGAAGGACAAAATCGCTCAACTCCATTATCTTGATGAAATGTGACAAGAGGCTCTTTTTCATGCATAAGTCATACAGAAGTAGTGAGCACAATGGCATGATCGCTTTATCTAGTCCTGAACTTTCCAAATTGGGGATTGGGCATTACTCTATGATTCTTGATTCCAAGATTTCAAGGGGAAGTTACATACCCGCTGGCTCGGGCCTTATGAAACTCAGACCATCTACGACAATGGTGTTGTTCGATTGTGCACTGTGGATTCTGAATGAAAGACTCTTCTCATCAACGGGCACCACCTAAAACTTTACAAGCGGCTCCTTTCTAAGGAAATGTTCTTTTGTGATGTGGCGAAGGAACTCATTATGGTTACTTTTGGCCTGCTCAGAAATTGATTTATATATATATATAATTGCAATAAAAGATCCAACAATGAAAACCTTCGGGCATTGTTGGTTGGTTGACATTTGAAAACTAGCCTCTAGCGGGTGTCAACTGCTAAATAAATCTTAGAAGTGAAAACTGGCCTCCCGGTGCTTCTAGGCGATGATAGGACGAAAACCAGGATACTGGAGGTCTATCATCGACAAAAAAAAATAAAAAAAATAAAATAATAAATATCTAAACTCTTGTCACTTATGTGACAGGAGATTCTTTTGATGTTCTCCAACCTTTTTTTTTCTTTGATCCGCACAAGGAGGTTCTTCATTCTCTGCTACTTTAGGGCCTTTTGCACATCCAGTGTTTTTCATTATTGGTCAACAATTTCTTTGGGCGCTTTGTTTTTCCTGGTTGTTTCGATACTTGGTTCCTGTCACATTCTGGACAAGAGCTCTGGGTTAGTTTTTGCAACCTACGCTCCATGTGGGTTGTCTGCTTTTGTTGTGGCTCTTCCTCGCATTCTTACCATATCATACATTCTCTAGGCTATTTCATCATTCCATCCGGTTGCTCCGTCATTTTTCTAATCTACTTCCTCTGCCATTGCTCAATTGGGTTGTTTCCACGTCGACCTTATTCACTTCTGACCTTTCTTTCCCATGTGGTGTTTTGGCATTGGTAGTACAATTTTTTTTCCGTACCCATTCCTTTAGGCGACTGTTTTTATGATATGATGCTCATCATCATTGTACACAACCTTCTTTTGTCACTGATGCTGGCCTCCTCACGTTGTATCATCTAATTTGATTCGATCCTCATTTTTTTCCACTAGTTCCTCATGCTAACGCCTCCACATCATCTTCCATACACATGCGGTTTGGTATTGGTATATCTCATGTTCCTCTTTCTCTTTGTTATTTTATTCTATATCTTCTATCTTCTTTAATAAATGGTGACGTGTCCCATGGGTGGGCCACATGCTAAGCTGGGGGGGAATGTACTATCTAATCACACCGTAGGAGCTGTCAAATCGTAACCATACTGTATGTTGTTGTATTCATTTTGCCTTTCTTTTTTGCCTATTCTACCCTCATTTTCTGAGAAGTTGCATCTGTTTCGCACGCCAGAGCTCTTTATTGATTGGCCTCGATCATCCCATAACATTATTACCATTTCCACCCTTGGTATAGGTCATAACTCACCATAATTACCCTTTCACATTACCAACTAAATCTAGTTAACGGCTTGCCATTTTTATTCATTGTTGATAATTTCTCTAAGCCATTCCCAACATATTTTTCTTACCAGTGGTGGTTTGTTTTATCTGCTAACAACTTTTGTCTGCACACTATTCCAAGTTGATGAGAGTGCCTTATTCTAGTTCGAAGACAAACCTCTTGGCAGCATTATGGTAGGAGAACACAAGCACTATTTTGAGCCCTTGAATATGAATGAGTTAAAGGCTCTGACAATGGTCGAAGCATATAAAATATTCAAGAAGGCAGGATGGGATGTCTACTTCAGAAGATAGTGAGGGTATGATGAAAAGATGGCGCATGAATTTGCCACGACATGTCACAACAAACGGGCACGGGTCTGAGGTTTTGAAATCACTATTTTAGTCGAAGCCATAGCAT
Organism: Sequoiadendron giganteum; assembly: GCA_007115665.2. NCBI lineage: Eukaryota > Viridiplantae > Streptophyta > Pinopsida > Cupressales > Cupressaceae > Sequoiadendron > Sequoiadendron giganteum. The sequence goes on from CM021110.1 coordinate 222,771,986, forward strand.
AGGTCACCAACTTACCACTATCCAAGGAGAATTACTTCCCTGATAAATCAACCAGGGAAACAAATATTAAGAGCCTTCACAAGAAATTCTTGCAAAGAGGGGAGTCGGTTAAAGTCATCTCTAGACAAGGAACGAAGCTAGCTTCACTTCCTCTACCCTAGAACGATGTGGCATGGTTTGTTATCCAATATATATCTTTTGAAGGGAGGTATGTGCATGTCTATGCTAAAAAAATGTGGCTTTTGATACATTTGTGTTGGGGTTTGTTGGTGAATCTCTCGTTCTTTCTATATTCTTCTATAATGCAAATGAGGAAAGCGGTTCAAAAGGGTAATAAGAACTCATTAGACCATCACAGACTTATAAAATTGTTAATTGTGCGGGAGTTAAAAAAATTCTCTCCTCCACAGGATTGGGATTCATTTTTTGCAGACGACACCCCAAAAAATTCTTGGAAAATTCTGCGAAGGAAGACCTCCATGTAACACCTCTGAACACCCAGAGGAAGAGGGCTCCCTTAGTAAGGAAAAATATCTTGTTAATTCAGAGGAAGAGGGATCTATTTTGAATGAGGGAAATGGAAGTGAACACTCCTCTGATGCACCTAATGAGGGTTTTGAATTAGGGGACTATCCTGGTAGTTCAAATAAAAAGGATAGATAAACCCCAGGGTTGAGTGGTAGGAAGGAAAAAGGTTCTAGTGTCAAACGAGCAAATTTTAAAACCACCACACCTGATTCTAGAGGTAAAAATACTACCACACCCAACCCTAAGGGTAAGAAGGCAATACATAGTGGGTCAACCTCAACTGCAATTTGTCAAGACAAGAAAAAACCACCCATCGTTCAAGTAGATAAGCTAGAAAATTTGGCCAATGTGGCTAGTATTGTTTTGAACCCTAAGGAAACTAATGAGGTGGGTGATTTAACTATTTTGGCCACATTCTTCTGAAAAAATAAGAAAACAAAAGAAGTCTCTAGGGAACTTAGAAGGAGCAAGAGAAGGAAAATGCAAGAAGACTCTAGGGCCACCCTGTTGGATCAAAAAGAGCTTGAGCCAAACCTTGAATTTCCTCCCTAGAATTCTCCAATTGCAGAGGAAATTCCGGTTGCCAGTGAAAGTATCCATGAGGAGAATACAATTTTGATTGAAACCATGCCAACCGAGCAACCAAGTGGTGATAATGTAGAGAATTCTACAAAGCATGAGATTGGTAGGTCTAAGGCCTCTCCTGTTGACAATCAAAAAGTGGGACAAGAGTTAGAGGAGAAAGGAATAGAGGAAGTAAGTGTGTTGGGTGATCAAGAGTAGGAAAATATTGAGGTCCTTCACCATGAACAAGAAAGAGAACAAGAATCTGAGGCAGAAGCGGAATTCGAGGAGAATCCTCTGTTAACCAATGATGAAATCCATGATATGTAGAATCTAGTGACTAAATTGACTGATGAAAATGAATCCCTACAGAAGAAGATTCGAGATGCATAGGTTATAACTTCTTGACAGGCAACATAAATTGATTGTCTTAAAGCAGCCCTTGAGGAGATAAAGACTGTTGATACTTCTATTATACTCGTTCAAGAGCATAAAGATCAATTGCATGCATTGAAACAAATATGGGTCAAGTAAATCTCCAGTGTAGTACAAAGGCTGTCTGGTGTGTATCCTATATTCCTTTTGTATGAGGGCATACAAAACCCTAAGCTCGGGGGAAATGATGAGGGATAAATGTGTCTTTATTTTCATCCTTTATTTTCCTTTTTACCTCCTCGTTTCCATAGAATTCCCTATAGTTCCTGTCACTATTTGTTAAGGAAGTAGGGATGTTTGATAAAATGCAAAGAAAATATAGGAACTTAAGGATATATCAAAACCATTAATTATTTACTATTTATACTTGTGATTATGGAAAGATAGGGGATGATTAGGTGGTTGATGCATGGAGGCAATGGGAGCATCGGTGGAGTGAAGACGAGAACCGTTTCATGAGTCATGAGTTATTTGTTACTTTGTTTTTGGGACAATGCTAAAATTGTAAATCTATTGTTAAGAAACTTCTAAAGTTTGTTGGTTGCAGGCCATAACAACCCAAACAATCGTATATTGTTTTTGTTAGCCTTTTGTAGACTCAACAACATATAATCTCTATATATATGTATGTTAAGACTTAAATCGATAATATATTTTTGCAATCTATCAATATGATTGAAAATACTAGAGTTTGAATCATGTTTTGCATAATTATTGAGTAGAGTAAAGTAAGCTTTTATCTCTTCATTGGAAATCAGAGAAGGCAGGGCCCACTTCCTCAATCACCTAGTGACTAGTTATAGTATCCATGTGTTGTGTGGTAATGATATTTTCTTAATTAGATTTGATCATTCAATCGTTATGTTATTGGATATGTTGTTTATTACTATTCGATGTCTTGGTAATTAATGTGTTTATGTTGTGCTTCAGGTGTATTCGATTTAGCAATTCATTTTGTAACCAGATTTCATTGATGTGTTTACCATTTTATATAAGTTTAATTTAGCAGATTATTCTAGATGAATGTTAATTGGAGTGTCTAATAATATGCATGAACTTTATTTAGCATTTTCACATTCCATTATTTATTTATTCATGATAGCTTAATGTTAGCAAGAATTATTATTTTTGTTTTGAAGATTAGCTTTAATCTATTTTGTTGGAAACTGTTCAGTTCGGGTTCCTGTCACATAGGTGACAAGAGGTCTAAACACCATATTTATGAATAAAACAATAAATGTGTAGCTGCATCCATTTCCACTTGGCCTTCTAGATTCAACCCTTAGGAAATCAACCCCAATATTTTTCACAAGTCTATGCTCCCAGATTGATATTGAGGAGTAAACTAAGAAACTTGTTAAATTCTCGAAGATTGATCTCACACCATTCACCCATTTAAGATAGAATTACAAGGATAGTTTTACCTTGCACATCAATCATAGTTTAATCCAATCAAGAATATTTGTAAAGGTTAAGAGGAAGAAAAATATATGAAAACATTGGAAGAGCTTAAAATAGTAGAAGTTACATTTAAAGAAAAATATCAAAGGTAAATCATGAGAAAAAAGTTGAAGATAATATCAAGATTCATTTTTCCCATTACATGTGTCACCTTTGATCTCACAATACAATTTTTATGTTCATGTGGATGATAATTTTCATTAGATGTTGAATATGGTTTATAATGTCATGTTTAATGATGTAGTCTAAGATTGAGAGCCTTATTAGGTGGTCAATTTTAGCAGCCAACCACAAAATTCAATGCCAAAACAAAGTAATTCAATAGGACAACAATATTCATAATCATAACATAACTAAATGTTTTATTCATGTACATCATTCAATTTGATAAGAATTACAATACAATTTAAAACATTAATACAATATTCTTCAATTGTAATATTTTAATTCTAGAAAATATTCTTAGGCCAACTCTTAGTCCAAAAATATTCCTTCAAAATAGAAGCAAAGGAACTATTCCTTCTCGCCACCAACCAACCAACCCACCCTTATCTAATGATAAACCCCCTAAAATTTAAAAAATCTACCCATTTATACTTTAAACTCACAAAAGTTGAATCGTCAACTAGCTTCATAGTTACACAAATTGAATTGACATAATCATCTTTTGTCAAAACTAGACATGTAGCAATTTGTGTTCTCTAGGAATTACCCAATGAAGCATCTAATAGGCTCGGGGATTTAAATCCCATTAGGAACAACCAATTTTTCATTTAAAAAGGCACTTTTTAGATATTTAAACACCGTTGAGGACTTATCGGGGATTAAGGAAGCATTAGGAGCTCATCATTCATTTTTTGTGTTCCAACAACTACTTAATGTTTTGATTCTCTTTGCAAGAATATTTTGTCAAAGGTGTGATAGGCATTAGGAACTGTCCCACTTTGTCAGTGGGTCCTATTCCATTAGGAACTATTAGGTGTTCAAATTTTTTCCCCTTTGTTAGAGGTTCCCACCCCAATGGGAACTAGGAATTTTTCTACTTTGTCAAAAGTTCCCACTTAAATAGGAGTCATTCCACTTTGTCGTAGGTTCCACTTGATAGGAACTATTTGAAGTTTCAAGAATATTTAAGTATTTTTCTTTGTTCATTTCATTAGTTGTTCCTACCTCAATAAGGAATGTTCACTTTATTGGAGGTTTTCAAGGCATTAGGAACTATTGAGGGGAAGGAAAGGAACATGAAATTGTCAATGGTTCTCAATGTTCTCAGAATAGGCCAAACCTTTGATTTGTTTCCAAGTAAATTTGGAACTCCAATTTCCTCTAGACTGCCATTTTACTCCAAACTTCACCAAATTTAAATTGGAGATACCCTTTTTGTCATTCTTCGTAATGATATCCTTATTTTTCCCAAAATGCATCTAGAAATCCTATTGAAGAAAAACCACCAAAAACCAACACAATAGAAAGAAAAAAAACAAAAAATGAATTGAAATTGAAAACAAAACTTGAAATATTTTTGGGTGATACAAGGTCACCTGAAGGCTTGGATGCTCCTACACCATTTAATATTTGCTTAGATTTATTTGACCTCTTTAAAAATTTACAAGGTACAATGAAATGAGTTATTGCGTTTCATTAAAAAATGTTATTGGAATATTCTTTCTGCATTTAAGCTAGTGGAAGTGATCATCAACAAGTAAGAAATAAATAAATAAAATTAAAAAGACGGACACAAGTTCTTGTTATTAACACCGAATCTTTTGGATGCAGTGTTGACACAATATTTTGTGTGCTTTAGTTAATTTTATAATATATTTATAATGTGGGAAACACAATTATTTATAGTTAGATGTTTGATTTTAAACTTAGATTTAGTAGAATATCCACAAATTTATATTGTAGTTATCTAGTCATATGTAGTAGAGACACCCCTTTATTGGGTACTAGTTTAATAATTTGTGGACCAAGATTATTTTTGTATAAACAAAGGTTTATTTTCTTTCTTTGTAGCTAATCTACTTTTGTATAAATACAACTATATATTTGGAGAATTATTTTCTCCTTTATTTTATAGATTTGCAAAAGTAATCTTGTTGTCTTGGGTGTTTAGGTTTCCTTAATGGTTACATTTTGTATAGATGTACCTTAATATGTAGGTATGTATCATGGGTGTTGGAGTTTGTAACAACCTTCAAGTTGTATCCATTTTTTTCATAATCTTTTTTATTTATTTTTATTTATCATGTTACAGTTTTGTAATGTAGGGGGACCAACCACACCAAGGCTCCAAGTCATAGAGAGCCAAGAGCAGAGGGCTGACCTATCTTAACTCAAGGTAATGGATGTTTAAGGAAAGGATAGAGAATGAAGAGCACTCTCAAGTGCTTTTTACACTCTACAGATCCAAAAACTTGAATGGGGCTAAACGAGCTGATTTTTGGAGTTCAAACTACACCTTAGACAACTCTCTGTCTGAGGACAGTAGTACGACACGTTGGCATCTCACTAGTGCATTGGTGTCCGTATGGATAGAAAGCATGAAATACATTACGAGAAACAAGAAAACCTACTAACTTTCTAGCTAACTAATCTTAACGAAACAAACAGAACTATAAAGTATGATAAATAACTATATAAATGATAAAGAAGGTAGATGAAAGTAAGGGTGATGGAAATTAATTCACCGAGGCTCCAATTCACCAACAAGCTCCACACACACATTCACCTACACACAACCAAGAGAGGGAAAAATGTTGGGTTGTATAGGGGTTTGCCTTAGTCAAACCCCTGCTTTGGTTTTTCCACCTCCACGGACAACCAGGAAAGCCACGAAGTAGAAAATGTGATAAAGGAAAGAAGAATATTGAACAATACAAAAGATACAATGCTACTCTATCAAACCAAAATGAGAAAGGAAATTGAAGCAATACCACCTCCACCCAAAGGCTCTCAAGACCAATGAAGGGAGAATGCAAGACAATGAGCTTGGCAAAGTCGACGCGACTGTAGCAATGATGAAGGGAGGTCTTGCAAGACTCCAAACTCGCAACTTCTATGGTAGCACAACATGTATGCAATGAAGGTGATAGAGTAACAAGCTGTTGTAATGCTCAATGGACGTATGAAAATGCTCAAGAGAATGTGATATATTTATCAAGAGATCAAGAATTGCTAAGAAGATGAAGTGAAGTTGAAAGATAGGCATTTGAAGGAAAATTAGGAGGGAAAAGAGTCATTTTCGGGCTGGTTGATCAACACAGAGGCATTATGCTTCATGCCCAATGAAGAATGTAACGTCCCTGCAAACACCAGAGGCATGAATCTTTCAGGGATGACAATGCGTCTTTCTTTTTTCCTTGACAAATATTCCCTCACCCACATAAAAATAGGCACCAAGTGGATACGTTTTGAATGGGTGATGTGGAATTTTGCATTCGGGTTTGATTTTCTAAGGTGATGGTATGCAAAAGGGGAATTTACACAAGGGGTGAAAATTTGCTCCTATACATTTTTCCCCCACTTTAGCGAGCATGAGTGTTGATGAGTGTTTGGTAAAGTAGATCGAAGAGTTTAAAAATGTATACCTGAACCATCAAGGAAGCAAACCACAATCTGGTGAACTCGAAAGCATAGGGCGGGAAAAGGAATCCATAGGTACTCTCTCCTAAGGAGGTTTGAACAAAGGACTTTGTAGCTCCTTGAAACTATAAAGTTGAACAAAGTACATCGAAGGCCCACAAACTAACAATGGAAAAATCCCACAGGATGCAAGCACTTCACAGGCCCTTAGACCTACAAATAAGGCACTCCCTAGGTACTCTCTCTTGAAGGAAGCCCAATGTAAGGGGACTCCAAAAAGTTAGGCTGGAAAGTAGCTTCACAGGCTCTCCTGCAAAGCAACATGTTAATCCGCAGATAAAACATGTCAAAAATTAAAAAAGGAGCCACGTAGGAAAAAAAGTAGATAGATGCACATAAAGTCAAAAATTTGAAGGAAGAGCTTTCAAAGGGGTCCCTCAGGAACCCTTCAAACGAAAAGGGGTCCACTCAAGAGACACATTTTTTGAAAGAGAGAATTTCTGCAAATCAATTCAACATCAAGGAATCCTTTCGAAAGATGTTCACTTCATCAAGGAATTTGAAAGGAATAAAATGCTCCCTCGCGAGGGGAAGGTTGAGGCTTCTCCCGCAGGAAAAGTTGTTCCCTCCTCTAAGGAAATCTCTTCAAGTTCTTTCTTTGTAAACCCATGATGAAGGAAACACATTCCACTAGGGGTCCTTGTTGAGAATGCGATTTTTGAAAAAGTTTGCAAAGATTTTCAAGAAAAGATTTGTTGGCAATCAAATGTATTTTTTGAAAATCAAAGTTGATATGGTAGCCCCCCTTAGGATGGTGCATGTTGAATGTAGAGGCATGTGACATCCTAAGGAGAGAAAAGAAAGAATGAAAAAGTGATGATGTGGCTTGTGGGACATAGTGAGATGTCACCATGGTAATGTTGTCACACACACGAGGGACAACACATAGGCACCACAACATCACAAAGCAAGCACAAAAGATAAGAGAGAAAACAATGTAAAGAAAGGCATCATGAACAAGGGACACAGGGGCAATCTGATATTTTAGGGTCAAAGCTTCTCATAAATATGTATAAATAGATATAATAGTATATTTAATGAACTTTCATCAACACCTTACTGTATCAAACCATATGAAGAATGCATGATAAAACAAAGCAAAAATAAAAAATTGGGTCAACATGGAAGGGAAGCCTAAATGCCCCCAACACTCTGCATTGTCCCCAATTTTTCAAAAATAAATACACATAACAAAGGAAGAATGATGCTAAAAATAGAGGAAGTTTTATGAAACATAATCACTCCTGTATCCAAGCACCTATGAGGGTGAAAATGGTCATCCAAGAACACATAACACAAGCATGGGGGAACACAAACACACACACACACATACTCTACATTATAGGTAAAGGAGAGGCACCCCCTAACACCCAGCAACCAAGAGGTCATCGACCTCCCAATCTAGATAATTATATGGGGAAGGTGAATGAGCTTGCAAGGGTGGAATGTTGAGGGGGGAACCCTTCGACCCTCTCGCAACAAGAGCCAAGGAAGAAAGGCCCCATGAGGTCTTCTCCACTTGGTTCTTTCAGAGCAAAGGTCAACGACTTCACAAAGATCACTGATAGGGCTGAGACCTCGTCCAAAGAGTTAAACATGCACTTCACAAGAGTGTCATGTATTACCTCAATGGACAAGGGAGGCGACACTTGAGATTCACTACTAGGCTCACCGAGTGACTTGAGAGCAATGAAAAACTCACGGGATGCCAAAACTTGCTTTGTCATTAGGATGAAACATGCTAACACAAGACTACCCTCTGAAGAAGGTGGAATCCTCTTACGCACCCCATTGCTGGAGGTGCCAACCTCCATATTTCCCTTCATCGGAGGATGCAAGTTCCCCACAAATGAGGTTGAAGGCATGGAGGAGGAGGAGAAAACTGCAGCAAATACCACCAAGGTGTTTGACATGTCCACTCGATTTGAGAACGGCGGGATGATTAGAAGCGACATTAAGAGAGGGGGCTCAATCAAAGGAGCAATAAATACCTGTACCTTTTTAGGGTCAGGGGAGTTTATTCTTGCAATAAGAGTCGAAAGCAACACTAAGGTTGACTAAACTGAAGTAGAGGGGATGGGAAACGAGAACACCATGGCAAGCCCTGAAGCAAGGGAGGTTGAATCCCCTTCCTTCCTCTGCAAAGCAACCTACTCAACCACTAGAGCCTTTTGTTGATGTTTGTGCTCACACACAAGGCAATTTCTATGACTCCGAGAGCTAGAGGTTGGGAGATGAGATGGAACATAAGGATCCTACTCAGCCATCAGAGTGTCCATCATAATTTTTTTTGGTGGAGGGAGAGACTCCTGGATGGGATCAGGAGGGAGAGACTGAGAGAAGGTTGGAGCAATAGCAGGGGGAGTTGGCTGTAACTCCTTAGCGACGGGCCTCTTCCCATTCACTGCCTTGGGAGTAGGAGCGGTAGGAGGCCACAAAGATCAAGACATAGAGGACTCCCCATGGGGACCTTTCCTTCTACCATACATGTAGGGCCAAGGTCAAGGGGAAAAGTAGGAAGGTCAAATATCTGAATCTTGGCTTTACGCCAAGCAGGTACCATCAGACTTCTTATGCAAAATTTAGGAGTAGTCATCCAAAATTCCTCTTTAGAAAGGGGGAAAAAGTGGCACCTTGAGGATGGGAAGGCCTCTCTTTTCCATTCTAAGAGGAGGTATCTTTTTGCTGCACTATCGGAGGGGTTACTTTTGGCTATCCTTTGCCCCTAGTCTTGTACTTTACATAGTTTCAGTAAAACAAGTCCGTTCTAAGGGAAGTGGACCGATCAGGGTGGGCCAAAAATGATCCAATGAATAACCCCCATGGGACACCAATGGCTCATATCCAATGTCATGCACAATGTGCATGCCAAATTTTTGAGAAAAATTTAAACATTTATGAATAATAGAAGTGATTTCGTTCATGGAAGCTAGCCACGGGATGCCCAACTTCACCATGAATAGATCGAATTCTAGAATGACATCAAAAGTGGTATCCAAAACCCTAGGTCCAAATAGGACGTAAAGAGTTATAGAGCTACATGGCTTAAGAGATAGACCGTCATGCATACATATGGTAGACTTTGTTTCTTCATATTCCTCCCTTTGTAAAAAAATTAGCCATAACGTCTCTTCCACAATAACATTCACCCGACTCGTGTGGTCAACTAGGACTCCTATCACAATGTTCCCATTGAGGCGAGCATGAATGTATAGAGGAGAGGGATTATTACTCAAGGGCGGGTCCTACAAGGTGAATGTCACATCTGATAAACCAGTCACAGGCTACAAGGGAGAAGAAACTAGGACCATGTTAATATACACTGAGGTTGAGGAGAAGCATCAAAGGGGTCAATAATCAAGTTCGCAGAATGAGAAAAAAATGGGTCTATGTAAATCTACAACTCACTATTGGCCTTTGCTACTGACTTATTTGTGTTTTGTTTATTCCCATCAAGATGGATGGTACCATTGTCGATTTGATCTTGTATCTCATGGCACAGACGCATACAATGCTCGATATCATGCCCATTAAAATGATGGTATTGACAAAAGGAATTTGCATCATACAAATTAGGATAAGGTTCCTTTAGAGGTCAAGGGTGTTCCAAAGTTATGATCTTATCCTTCAATAATTTTTGTAAAATAGAAGAATAAGATTTTGCTAACTTTGTAAACTTCTTGTTGTGTTTGAGGCCATGATCATTAGTCGTGGCGACTATATTTGCAACAACTTTACCTTTTCCTTAGATAGACACAATAAACATTCCTTTAGAACGAGAGTGCAAGGAAGATCCCCCGAAATTAACTATAGTTTTCTGATACTCTTGCAATGCGACACACAGATGCGTAAAGGAAGGGTATTTCATTAGGGAAAACTTCTCCTGCTAGGCTCACTGTAGGTTTCCTATGAACACCTTTTGCACATCGGAGTCAGACAGTGAGTATGATATCTGTGAAAAGAGCACTTGGTATCATGTTATGAAGTTAGTTATCTTCTTGTTATCTCCCTGCTTACATCAGGCGAGATCCAAAAAGGTCATCTTCAAACCAATGTTAGCCTAGAACTGATTGATAATCTGATCAAATGAAAATATGGAATTTTTAGGCAAGGAATAGTACCACTCAAGTGTTGTATCCTTAAGAGATCGAGGGAAGAGTTTTTCCATCAAAGCATTGTGATGAAATAAATCTATACACATGGCATTGAAGGCTAACACATGTGTCTGTGGATCCCCTTTACCACCATACTTTTGAAACTTAGGAATCTCCATTCCTTGAGGGAAAGGAGTACTCAAAACTGCCACTAACAATGAGCTATATTGGAAGAAAGGTTGAAAAATAGGCTGGGCAGAGGCCTAGGAAAGGCTCGCCAACTGTTTTTGCATTTGACCCATGTTTTGAATAAGAGCATTCAAAACAAGATCAAATGATGAAAAAGGCCTAGTGGAACCTCCAGAACCACCACCACCAGAACCACCTTTGAAGCCACTATCGTGACCACCGCTGGAGCCACAACCACTAGTGGGACCTCCACCGAAGCCATCTCCACTACCAAATCCACCATGATGGCCTCCACCAGAGTCACCTCTACCAATGCCACCTCCGCTACCAAAGCCACCACCACTCATCCTGCCATAGCCTCCACCACTAGAGGCGACAAGAGGAGTGAAACTAAAACCAAGGGGCACTTTACTCACCTTGAGAGCAAGGGGATTTTGAGAAGCAGAAGAAACACTAATCAAAGGGCCTATTTTGGCCATGCATATAGACGTGGTAGGCATCAAAAAACCTATCTGTCTCTCATAGGCATCGACCACCTCTCCTCGGGTAGTACCTGATCTAGTCTTATACAAGGGGATATAGGCTTCAGTCAGATCGGTAAGGTTGTATAAGAACTCTATACCTGTATGATCCTTTCCTAATAGATATATCACCTCGCTAGCAAGTCTAGCGGCTCTCACCATGTTCGATGCTTTCTCCAAATGATTCACAAGGTATGACAATCTATTATCTAATTCGAAAAAAAATTATGCAAGGATATGCACAACATCATCCTCATCCATAGATGAAGAAATAGGGGATGCTGGAGGGGTACGAGCACGAGTTGTATCATCTATGAAACCCATCTCGTTGGTAAAACATGTAGGGAAACCATTGGTAAAGTTAGTGGCCAGACTAGTGGAAAAATTGGAGGTGAAACTATAAGTGAACTTTGTCTTTCCTATGGTAGGTGTCACACACTTCTCCTAACAACATACCCGAAAATCATGGACTAGGTTGTGATGCTCATAAACCTTCACAACACTCGAGTTTACAATAGTCACTAGGTGCGAGGAAAAATTCTCAACATGTAACGCCCCGCCACGCAACCCTAGAGGAAGTTGCAAACAACTACTTAAACAGGCTAATTTTTGTTTTTGTTTAAGTACAATTAACATCCAAGATCACAACTAATGCCAACAACCTCTAAGGTTACGAGATAGAGGTTATATAGAACCTCAACAAAAAACATGAATTAAACCATGACATTCATTTACTTAATAATTTAAACTCAAACATTCCAATTAAGATAGTTTGCATCAAGCATAAAGATAACTTTCCATTTCATTAATTCATAATTAAATATTACAATTACATCTCTCATTCCACGAATGAGGCAAGTCCAATAAATAAGTTTATAAATACAACCTCCCACCTCGATAACAACTGAGGGGTAAAATATTACAAGATCAACTGAAATGAAATAAAGCAAGAACTGATACTGAAACCCACGAGCTCTCCAACTGGAAGTCTCATCCACATGAACATATAGAAAGAACCCAACAGATTAAGGTGCACGCCACCCAACCAAGTGGAACCCAAAGGCCCACCCCTTTGTGCTAGGAGATAGTAACAAGGAATCCTAACCAAGACCAACACCTCTAGACACAGACTACATCATAACTATACCAAACCGAAACAACCAATCACATGAACCTCACAAGTAACACAAGTGCAACACACGTACATCACAAGTACAACTCAAATAGTCACATTGCTTCCAAAAATAAAGCAAATCAAGTATGTTAAGGGAACCATACACACAAAATCAAACACCAACCATGGTCACATCAGGTATGTTACGAAAACCATACCTGCAATAAACAAGTACCAACTGTTGTCCTAGACAGAGTGTCATCGCATAGCTCATCATGAGTTACCCATTGCGGATCGTCAGGATGGTGGCCTCAAACCGATCCCCAGCCCTCATACTTACTAATGCATAATCAAATACCTTTCTTACAGACAAGATAGATGACCTTGTCATTCCCAGCCTTCCCACCCATCCCAAGCCTAACCAAGCACTTGGGTCTATGAGTGAGGCATAATTATCTTTTTAGTGTGAAGTACTACCCAACTTCTAAGTACATTGATTTAGTTATCACTTAATTACACCACTTTCGAAGGTTACCCAATCTTACCTCTTCCGGGCTCTGGCCCCAAACGGAAGCCACTCTTCTACTTGACAACACACATACCATCCAAACATCAAGGGTACAAAGTGCAACAAACAAGGTATTACAACCACGCCTTTCACAGGAGGCGACATAAAATGAAACTCTCTCCAACACTAGAGGCAACAAAACATATAACAAGGTCACTCCTTACAAGGAGACATAGATCCCATAATCCACTCCTAATCCAAGGAGGTACAACACATCCCCGTTCATGGAAACCGGGTTGATAATTGAATATGTACCATTGACTACCCAAGGGATACAAAAACGGTTGACAACATGACATGACAACCCACATAAGATAAGATCCCCATCTGGAAGACTTACGAATTAAACACTCATTTAACCCATTTCCCAAACAAGAACATGAATGGAATATTCATTGAAGGCACATGAAATAAACTACCTTTGGATATTCTATATCTATTTCCTCATTACATTCTGTAATTTATTACATCGCTACAACTGCATTAAAATTTCATCTTTTCAGATAAGGGAGAAATTAACACTAATATTTAATTCCCTAATTACCCTTAATAAAATAAGTATTTTCAAATACAACTCAGAACATTTCACTTTTAAAAAAAAGATAACCGTTTGTCCTTGCAAACTAAATCATTATATAATAAATCGATTAATTTCGTTATTAACATATTAATCACAAATCCAACATTTTCCCTTTCCAAATCTATTGTATTAAAATAAGATCAATAATTTGACTATAACCCAATATTTTAAATTTTTCTCAATTACATTTACACATGCCACTAAAAAAAAAACACCTCTTAACTTATATAAATATAATATAAAATATTATTCGACAATATTTCATATTATAAAATATAATATTTAAAATATTCTATATCTACTCATTAATAAAGTATATTAATATTTTAACATTATAAAATATAATATCAAATATTATTTAATATTATAAATATAATATTAAAATATTATATATTTTATTTTATTATATAAAAAAAAAGGTCAAAGAGAAATGGGTGCGGTTTCCCACGGGCCGCGCACACATCAAATTAGGGTTGGGTCGGCACCGACCGCAGGTGGGCAGGGCAGTGGAATTTCTTTGGTCGCCGGCGGTGACTGTGGGCACAGTCGACCGCCATTGTTGGTGGCGTTGTGCTTTGCACAGCCGCCCACCAACAATGGTGGCGGTTGTTTCCACAGTGTCGCGGGGATGGTGGGAGGGCTGCGCTGGGCATAGCTCCCTCCCCATGCACCTCCCATGGGGGCACGGTGAGGAGGTGAGCCCCCAACGCCGCCTCCCCACAGTTTCCCTAAAAATTTATTTTTTTAATTAATAATAAAAAAAACCCCATAGAAAAACGAAAATGCATTTTTTTCTTTTTCTTCTTTTGACTGTGGATTTTAAAAAATTTCACCCAGTTTGTTAATCCAATTTTAAACAACAATAAATTTATATAGAACATGTATATGCATATATATATGTATATATATATTCCTCAATATATATATATATATATGCATGTATACTCATATTAACATATATAATACATGTTTTTCTTTTGCAAGTATATTCAAATCACAAATCTAATTGGGCAAATAAATTCTAGGAAGAATTATAACAGTTGTATTTCCATTTTTGAAGAAAAACATTTCTAAACAGGGTTTTTGCAAACAAAATTCATGTTTAACATGCGTTTTGCTCTACCAATTCACAACCAGATTTTTAAAAGATTATCAACAACATAAACAAACTAAGTAACCTTTCAATATGAAATTTCTAATTAAAAGGGAACCTGATTTTTGAAGATGATAGAAGATCCTGATGGTGTCTTGATTCCCTCTTCAGATCCATAGATACTTCAAGCTTTTCCCAAAAACCCACAAAATTGAACAATTTCTTCTTTCTCTTTCTAATTTTTATCTTTTTTCAAAATTCCATGATCCAAACTTGTGAAGCAAAATTCAAACATAAGGATAAAACCCTAAAAATCCTACAACCACCCTCATAAATTCTTCAAAACAGAAAAATAGAAAATATCTAATTTCTTTCAATTTTTGAATTCAAATTTCTAATTTGACTTTTAATTTATTTTCTTTTATTTTTATTTCATCTTTTCCATCTTCTCAATTTCACACAAAATTTTATTAACTCCAAAATGGAAAACTTTATTTATTTCCAATCAATTAATTTAATTATCAATAAACTAAATCTAATCAAAGATTAAATTTATTTATTAATAAATTAAATTAGTTAATAATTTAAGTTACATTTCAACATAAACTAGATAAAGTTAAATGGCAATTTAACTACCAAGCATATATTTTAACCTTTTTCCAACCTTCTAATTTAAACTGAAACCAGACAAATTGAACAATCTAAAACAACTGGACCACACCAAAACCGACGACACACTATGACTAGGGTGACGACTTGGCACAAAATCCTAGCTACTATCTCCCAATCGAATATCGTTGGGCATTGGACACACTCAACCCTGTGAAACCAAGTGGAGTCGATGTCTTGTACCTGTCAACCTATGAACACAGAGTATATCCACATGCAATATATGTCATCATTAAAACACACCGTGAAGAGGAAATCTCGGAATCGCAAGGCACTCACGAGTGAGTGATGCAATACCGTCCCCTTCACCAATACAATGAGAATAACCGACAGATCTAACATATTAATATAATCCAAAGCATATACATCATTAATTTGAATATCCATTTATATTAATCCAAAATATGGCATAAGATAACATCATATTAAAATACCACACATCGAAAGATAACATTAACGTCGCTTTATAAGTAGCGATCAAATAGAAGTCAGGTACCATAGTCAAGGTACTAACCGAAAGTACAACAAAAAAGGACATAACATTGTTCGATCAAAAGGACAAAAAAGAGGGGTATTACACAACACAAGCAAATGGACAAACATTGTTCACGTCAGTTTCACCAAGATGTAAGGTAGGGGGACCAACCACACCAAGGCTCCAGGTCATAGAGAGCCGAGAGCCGAGGGCTTCCCTATCTTACCTCAAGCTAATGAGTATTTAAGGCAAGGATAGAGAATGAAGAGCACTCTCAAGTTCTTCTATCATTCTAAAAATCCAAAAACTTGAATGGGGCTAGATGAGTCGATTTCTAGAGTCTGGATTGCACCTCAGACAACTCTCTACTTGAGGATGGTAGTGCGAGTCAAGGATGAAAATGTGGTGCACTGGCGTCTCACTAGTGCGCTAGCATCCGTAAGAATAGAAAGTGTGAAATAGAGTATGGGAAATAAGAAAACCTACTAATTGTCTAGCTAACTAATCTTAATGAAATGAACATAACTATAAAGTACAATAAATAACTATATAATGATAAAGAAGGTAGATGAAAGTAAGGATGATGAAAATCAACTCACTAAGGCTCCAATTCGCTAGCAAGCTCCACACACATGTTCACCTACACACAATCAAGAGAGGAAAAAATGTTGGGCTATATAGGGGTTTGCCTCATTCAAACCCCCGCTTTGGTGTTTGCACCTCCATAGACAACTAGGAAAGCCACGAAGTAGAAAAGGTGATAAAGGCAAGAACAATATTGAACACTACAAAAGATACAATGCTACTCTATCAAACCACAATGAGAAATGAAAGTGAAGCAAAACCACCTCCACCCAAAGGCTCTCAAGGCCAATAAAGGGAGAATGTAAGACAACGAGCTTGGAAAAGTCGGCATGGCTGCAATGGTGATGAAGGGAGGTCTCAAAAGACTCCAAACTTACAACTTCTATGGTAGCACAACACGTACGCAATGAAGGTGATGGAGTAACAAGTTGTTGTAACGCTTAATGGAGTGATATAAAATGCTCAAGAGAATTTGATAGATTTCTCAAGAGACCAAGAATTGCCAAGAAGATGAAGTGAAGTTGAAAGATAGGCATTTGAAGGAAGATTATGAGGGAAAGAGTCATTTTTCAGGTTGGTTGGTCGACATAGGGGTGTTACGCTTCATGCCGAATAGAGAACGTAACATCCCTGCAGACACCAAAGGAAAGAATCTATCAGGGATGATAGTGCGTCATGCTCGCATCTTCGACAAATTTTCCCTCATTGACACAAAAAATAGGCGCTAAGTGGATGCATTTCAGATGGGTGATGTGGAATTTCACATTCAAGTTTGATTTTCTAAGGTGAGGGTATGCAAAAGGGGAATTTACACAAGGGGTGAAAATTCACTCCTATACATATTTTTACCAAATTTATTATTTGTTCATTCATTTGTATACGGGTATGTGTAGGATCATCATGGAAAAAACAAGCCCTTAAGTGATGATGAAAATTCAAAAAATTCAGAGTTAGGCAACTTGACGTAAAAAATTGAATAAGTTATCTATATTATTTCAAAAATATGTAAGAATAGAATTTGTAGCAAATTGAATGTAGTTTCTAAACTACTAGGTTTATTTAAAAAAAATCAATTTGGTGAAAATTTGAGATTTCAATGCAGTAGTACTTAAATTTCGGGGAAAAAATAAGAAGTAGATGTTTGTCTGACCACCCTAACCACAATAAAATGATAATATTATTTTAGAAAATTTTAGATATAAATAGAGGACTCATGTCCCGATGTGATGCATATTTTTTTGTAATTTTTTTCCAAGTAAATAATTAATTATGAATTTTTTATTACAACTTTTACATTTTTAAAAATCTCATATGCCTGACCACCTTAACTTGGTCAAAACTTCATGAAATTCAATTTTTTTAAATCCTATAGTATGTGAAACATATAATGTGACACATGTTTCAGATTAAAAAATGTGATACCGTTTGAAAGCTATAGATGTTTTTCAACTAGCCTATCAATTAGGACTTTAGTCGTAATTCAAACATAAAATGAATAATAATAATTTATTAAATTCAAAGTAAAGCATAATTTATATTGGTGGAAAGCTGAGAATCTCCTTTAAAAACCCTTTTTGTTTCATCAATTCAAGGTAAAAAAAAAGTCGTCAGCCACATGAGCGAAGTGTAGAAAAGCAAGGTAAGCTGTTAAACACGTTTTTTGTGTTGACTTCTTAGGATTGGCATGTCCTAGTCAAATTCTGAAGCAAGCCTGAGGCTAATCCCTAGGTAGTAGGGTTTGTGTTAGACGTATTGGATACCCGATTTGGATCAAATATCTGATTTATTTTATATATAATTTTAAAAAATGTAATATAGTTTTTAATATATGATTTAAAAAATGTAATAAATAGTTTATTTTAATATATCTAGTTTAGAATATACAATATAGTTTATAATTTAATATATAATATATAATTTATGATAATCTCTTACGAAATTATGTATAATATTTAAGTATTATTTCTATATTTTAGTTAATGTATAAATATTTATATATATTAAGTTAATATATAAAATATTATATAACTAGCTAATATTACTAATATATAAAATATTTAAATATTATCTCTTTCCCTCTCCCTCCCTCCCTCTCCCTCTCCCTTCCTCCCTCCCCCTCTCTCTCTCTCTCTCTCCCCCTCTCCCTTCCCCCTCCTAATTCTCTCTCCCTCTCTCAGACCCTTCTTCCCCTCTTATCTCTCTCTCTCCCTTCCCCCTCCTAATTCTCTCTCCCTCTCTCAAACCCTTCTTCCCCTCTTCTTCTTCTTCTTCTTCTCTCTCTATCTCTCTCCCCATCTCCCTTCCCCCTCCTAATTCTCTCTCCCTCTCTCTCCCCTTCGTCCCCTCCTCCCCTCTCCCTTCCCCCTCCTAATTCTCTCTCTCTCTCTCTATCTTACTCCCCCTTTCCCCTTTATCTCTCCTTCCCTGACCTAGGTTTAAAATGACTTTAAAATGACCTTTTTTGGTTTTATATTACTTGACCCAAATCGGATATCCGATTTGTTTTACTTTGGCTTAGGCATTTCTATGGAGCAAAGTACTGACACCCAACCCAAAAAAAAGTCGACTCAAGATTTTCGCATTTTTTGGTGAATGCAAAATGCTACTTTTTTCATATCGCCACTTTTTGGCCCATCATGATCCTGCACATTCCCATACTTAAGAAATTTCTATTTATATGAAATAGACATTTTTACATTTGAGAAAAACATATATTCATATAGTATAGTCATTTGTTTATATAGGATATGTATTCCTCTATCCATATAGGATAGGTACATTGTTTCAGCTAGAGACCTAGATTCATTGTGACCAACAATGTACTAAGTCACTACCCTAAAACTACACTTCCATAATAGAAGTGCATTGAAGTTTGTGTGTGTGTATTATAATAATAAGATTGAGTCCCACCTTGGAATTTGGTTTAAAACTTGAAGCAGTTAAGCAATCCATCTAAGACTTTCAAGTACACAATGACTTTATTTTATCTCATATTTATCTTAGTGATTAATCCTTATATTTAATTGAGTGATTCACTTGAGTGAGTAATTTAATTAAATGTTTAACTTAGTAAGTCTATTACTATGAAAACTTCTCAAACTCTCACCTAAAAAGCCCATGTAGTGGAAATCTATGCTCACTAGGCTGCCTACATACCCACTTCTAAATGGGATCAAGGTGTAATATATATGTATTTCTATTTTTTAATCTATGTTTGATGTGAATTGTTAGTGTGGGTACACAACTCTTTTAAGGCGTCTTTTCCCAAACAATTCCTTTTATTTTCTTATCCACTAAGGGGAGCATATGATTCAAAAATTATTTAGTTGTCTCCATCAATACTTGTTTAAATTGCTCTATTTTTTTAATCCTAGTATCATTTTTTTTTTTTTAACTATATAATAACAGGTCTCTTTCCTTTGAAAATATAAGACAATTAATCTATTTTCCTTTGAAACTATATGATGATAATTGTACTTTCCTTTGAAACTAAAATGTGATGATTTTTTTTTTGCAACTATTGTTAGTTTATTCTTTTATATAATCTTTCTTTAGTTTGTTAAATAAGAAAGATTATTTGTTTGTTGGATTCAAACAAGATGTCCCTTATTTCTCTTTGACTATTTATAGAGATGATACTAGAAATGTTGATGTAGAACTATATTAGACTATAAGTATAGTAGTTCATGTGCGATGGCATTACTCATAAATGTAAACTAGAGACACTATTGATACCAAATGTTGCGAGGTTTTAATTTTCATATCTTGTTTAAGTTTAAAATAAAACTCGAAATGCATTATTTTAAAATAACTAACAGTTAATGTAATACATATTTAAAACAAAAACTTTATTAAATACTTCTAACATCTAGTGGATACAATTATTGAATTGAAATTGCATAACTTTAAATAAAACTCAAAGAATAAGTACTATTATTAAGATCATTGATTTGAACAATGAAAATGCTAAATAAAAATTTAATTACATATTAAGTCAAACATGACTAATTGGATATGATGAGATCAAATTAAGATAGATTAAACATAAATAAAACATAACTAATTTTAATTATATATTCAAAACTTTAGATTTCATATAAGATTATTTAACATATTTGTTTATAGTAACATGTTTATACTAAAAAGGAATTAAAATCAAATATCTTTATAATTGATTAATTTTTGTGAATATCTTTCATTAAAAAAAATATAAAAAAGATTTTTGATTTGTAGTTTTTTAATAAATTGTTCAAATTTAAATAAGAATATTGTAAAAAAAACTTAAGCTTAAAACAATTTTAAGAATTCTATTTTACTATTTTTTTATTGCCTTATTTCATTTTATTTCTTGTGTAACTAGTTTATAATTCAATTAAGTTATTGATTTAAGCCATGTCGAGTAGTAAATTTTTTTCCAGTGTATTCTCAAGAAACTATGGAAACACCAAAATTTAAATGTGTTGAATCATTTTATGTTTAATATGATTTGATCTAAGTTTAGATTTTTTTATTAATGATACAAAAAAAATAAAAAATAAAAACTTGATATTTTCTCATCATACTTGTAACTAATTTATATATGTACTTATTATATATATATACACTTTATATTTTTTTTTATCTACTTATTAAATGTCTATTTACATATTATATAAATCTATTTATAAATATACATGTCATAATTATTTATATTATGTACATTATATTTATGCAATTATAACACATACACATGCATATAGTGTATAAAATTATTATATATATATTTAAAAATAAATTTAGTTAAAAAACATTTTTAAAGGAAATATATAGTTTTAATACATTCACACACACACTGAAATCTACAGTTTTAATACATACACAAGTTATCTTAACATATCTAATAAATTAAAACATATAAAAATCAATTAAAACGTGAAGAACAAATAGAGTTAGCCCTAAGCAGTTAATTTAGATCTAACAATTTCTTCTTGACATAAGAATATACTATTTAATATGGAATTTTTGTATGAAATTTTGATGAGAATTAAAATAAATTTAGATCAAAGATTTAAAATATAATTTTTCATTTGATCATTGGTTAAATGCATTACAAAGGCTAAGAAAAATAACAAACCATTTGAAAAACACAAATTCCTCTTTGTTGAAGTCTAACCATTTTCTTCTATCTCCTTTTTATTTACAACTTTTTTCCCATTTTTCTTTATTTGTGTATTTTTTAAATTTTAATTTAACTTATTAAAAATATATTGAAAGACAAATTTATCTTGACCATTTAGAATCACCAACTAAAATAAATGTTTCTTTCACGATAAAAAAAATTAATGAAGAAAAATAACAAGTAATAATTTTTACAAAAGAGATGTCACCTTCCTCTTGCATTTCATTAATTGGTTGAGAATAATTTTATTAAAATAAAAGATTATTTTTCTATGCAATCAATTTTATTGACTTGAGCTAATAGCTCAACTCTTATTTTTCATGAAAACTCATCTTAACTAAAGAGTAATTTTTAATTTAATTATCATTAAACTATTTAAACCACAAGAATAATAATCACTTAAATATTTTTTAATTATTATTATTTATTTATTTATATTTTATTTTAATTAAAAATCACTTAAATATTTTTTTAATTGTTATTATTTATTTTAATAGAATTTAATTATTAGTAATTTCATTATCCATTTCTAATTAACCGAGCAAATCGTAACCCCTTATTGCATTATTAACTGTGTGCATGGGATACACTCCTCTTTGAAGAAGTGGTACTTTTGGAAATGCCTTATTTAGCTTGATTCCTCAATATCTAAAACTCATACCCAGGGATGTTTAGAAAAGCCACCTCATAATGCACAAATCCAACAAAGCCAAGTGGAGAATGGGTGATCATAATTTTTAAATGTTGTGCCCCTAATAATAATATGTAAGGGATAATCACAAAAAGATCAAAAATAGGTGAGCACTCTCCTTTTAGAAAGAGAGTGATTTTTTTATAGGGTTTATATTTTATTTACTTAGCTCACATTAGGGTAGTTGAGATAATTTTCTTATTAGATTTTAAATCATAATGTGAGATTGTATTAAGGTGTAGTTTAAGATTTTTTTATTTATAATTTTATAGAAATTTTAGCAAATCTATTTTAAAGATATTTTTTATTTATATTATTTTTCAATTATATTGATTTTCATGGTGATTCAAAATATAGATTTTTTTATTAATATATAATTTTTAAATAACTAATTTGAAATGGATGAGTATAGAAAATAAAAAGAAAATCTCTATAAACTAGAAAGATTAGGGCCCAAATTTTATATACAATATGGAAACATGTGTCCATTTTAAATAACTAAAATTTCTAACTCAAGAAAAAATTGATTAAAGATCAAGTTAAATATATCAAATATGAGCTAATGTGAAACTTTTAAAGAATTTTAAATAGAAAATTTGGGGGATACAAACATTAAAAAATAACTAAATGGTAACATATAGCCACTATAAATTTTTTATCTTGGATATTTGACAAGATAAATTGGAAACTAATACATGCATGCACCAAAATAAATCTTCTACTCAAGGTAGATTTATAAAATATCTGAGGATCAAGATGCATGAATCTAGGAAACCTAGTGTAGAGTATATGAAAGCAATATGACTATATGCAATTATTGTCAATGTAAGGATTTCAATAGAGCAATTTCATACTATTAATAAGAAATACTTATTATGAAATGCACACATTTTATTTATTTTTTATTTGACATGTTTAAAAATGAAATACACAATATTTAATAAGTTCATTGGTTTCAATTGTGTAATTTTTTATTAGAGGTAAAATAAGTTTTGAAGGGATCTTAAAACCCTTTATAAAAGACTAATTAATAAAAAACATCAACCAAAACATAGTGAATACAAACACAAATGGACCCAAAGACATAAGAAAATAGAACACAAAACACAAGGGAGAAATTAAAAAATCCACAATTACAAATGCTTCAATATTCCAACTATCTCCAACTCCTACTAGTAGAAATTATCATGTAGTTTAATAAATCCCATTCTTCTTATCAGCTCTAGCTCTAGTATTAGGCCCATCGTGTCCAATTTTTTGTCTTAGGGAAGCTTTGTCAATCTCCTAACTAAGTGACTCTCATGGAGTCCCTTAACCTTATCAATTAGAATTTTAATATCATACACACTATTCTATATCATGCATTTATTGATCTACACTACATGTAAATATTTTCCTTTATGACCATCAATTCATTCTCCATAAAAGTGACCTTTCATTAATATGTTTTTTCCACTTCACCATAATCAACTCAGCCTTAAATTCACTATTAATATAGATATGTATTTTTCAATATTATCTATCTTGTGGATAGCTTCCAAACCTTGCAAAATATTCTTATCATCCTCCCTTGTAGAATGGTTTTGAGCTCCAATATTCTTTTATAGCGCTTCCAATCTAATGTTAAATTTATTTATCTCCACATAAAACCATTTGGTCATGGTGTGTTGGGAATAAACTACGTCCTTGACAATATCTAGGACCTCAAAATCTCATCTCTAGAAGAGGTGATAGCAACGAGGACAAGAAAATCCCTAGGGATATTAGAGGTGGGACTTAGAATCCCTAGGAAGGGGACCCCAATTGTAGGTTCCACAATAGTGGAATTCCTCTTGTTGGTGTCTCTTTTTCAAAAACACTATCATCTTCCAACTCTTTCTCCATGTCTTCCTTAGTCTCATTCTTTGTACCCTCTTCATTAGACCTTTCTTTTCTAGTCTTAGAATCCTTAGAAAAAAATAATTTTCTCCCCCTTCCTCTTATTATCAAGAGAAGTCTTAGGGGCACCCTCCTTGAACTTTCCCTTCCTCTTTGGGCTCAACTTGTCCTCAAAATATTTAAAATATGGGTCCAAAGATGAATCTAGAGTCACATGATTACAAAAACCTAAAACATTAGCAAGCATTGTTCCTTCCCTACATCATCATGAGAATTATAATCTAAGCTCAAAAAATCAAAAGAAGAGGTATCAATATACTCCACAACCCTAGATTTACTCTCCTTCCTAAGGGAGGCTTTACCACCAAGGGATTTTCAACTTGGATTTTGGGCTTTCATGTATTTCACAATCATGCACACAATGCACCAATGAATAAGAGTCGTGTTGGGAGCCTTTGTACTTTCCCTTATTGAATTTTCTAGAGAATCCAAAAGAAATAATGGGAAGCAGACTAACAATATATGTCTAAAATGGTTAAGAAAGACAAAATCATAACCATACATAGATTTATACCTTCCTTTTAAAAAACATACCTCATAAGGAATTTTTCCACTACAACCTAAATTGGTTTCACTAAAATTATTTTATATCTAGAACAAAACTTCACTAGTTTATCTTTCTTCACACCCTTTAAGAAATTTTAGAGAGCTTCTTCACCAACTTTCATGTATTTAAAAATCTTCCTTCCTTTAGTTGATAGTCCCATAGAATGGGCCAATAAATCCTCATTGAGAGAGCATTCCCAACCAAAGATGAAAAAATTCTTATTTTTCCATCCTCTAGTAAAGGCCTTTGATACAATAGGGTCATGATCATTTAAAATTTCCAAGTAAGAGGTTAAACCTTCCTCTTTTAAAATTTTCCATATATGGGGCATCTTGCAAACCCCATCATAATTTTGTGGCTCTAATTTATTTTATTTTCCCCTCATTCTCCTCACACTAATAAAACATCTAGCACCAATATCTACCACCCTATTTATAGATAGTTGTTGATTCTATGAGTAAACATAGAACCTAGAAAAAAATGTTAAACATTGTTTCTCATAGATATCAAAGGTGCCAAAATAATCAATAAAAAAATATATGAATTCCCCTATCCTAATTATTTCATGTTGTGTCTTTCATTGCTATGAATGTAATCATTAGTGATGAGTCCCTTATCTTGTGTTGTGATGGAATTGATAATTCTAAATCTTGCTACCATCACTTATGATGGGACATACTTAGCAAACACATATGTTACTTTTTTCCCTTCTTGTAGCACATGCCTAAAATTGACCTCCTCAAAAGCATTACCAAGCTTAAGGACATCACTTATGAATGTTTTGATTATCTAACTAGGAGTTTGATAACCTTGAAGGTAATGTGTAATATTCAATAATTACCTTCAACAATTATTTTTTTAAATCCCATACTAGAGGCTATATGAATAGCTTTGAATGCAACTGCCGCTTCTACAAATTGATTCATTTGGTAAATAATGGGCATAGAAAATACAAAAAGGAATGAACTTTATCATCTCTAATAACCCCTCCACCCCTAGAAATTCTTGTATTTCTCTTCAAGGAATTGCAAAAATTTCCATTAATCCATCCCCTCAAAGGTGGGGTCCAAACGACTCCATCTTTGAATTTCATATTCTTAAATGGGGTTGAAATATCAAACCGAGGGTTCCAAGATTTGGAAATCATGAGGTTTGATTGAGAGACTCCAATTTTAGAAGTATTTGACATATTTTTGGAGATCCTTGAAATACATTTTTCCTTAATAGTCATAATAATTATGTTAGAAACCCTTATCACATCCCCTTTTTCCCTAAAAATGTGATTATTTATCTTCTTTCACAAACCCCAAACAATATGGGGGAGATCATAAGGGACCATCAAAACATAAGGAAAAATCAAAAGAAGGAGAACTCTATTGGTGAACTATCCTTTGAATGGAGTTAGGAAAAATCCATTTGGAATTCCATGATAGAAACAAAATTTCTCAAATTTAACCCCTAAAATTGTTCACTCCACCAGCAAGTGAAAAGCACTCTCTTCATGAATTTTATAAAGGAACTCGTCTATTAACGAAAGAAAAATTGCTTTTAATTAGTTTATCAAGAGTTAGAATCTTATTTTAAATAATAATCCAAAATAAGATATTTACTTTGGGAATCAACTCAGGGACCATACCTTAACCCAAAAGGGAGTAGGCAAGAACCATTTGGGGTAGAGAATCAAACAAGTCCATAATTCATGGGGAATATAGGAATGTGAAATCAATAATTCAAGTTTTTCAACCTAGATGTAGAAACATCCATATTAGAAGAAGGGAGTAAATAAGAAAGACACCTCAAAGAACCCCTCTTCACACTAATATAGCTAGCCACTTTGTCCATAATATGTTTGAAAAAAGAGATTTCAAAGGCCTCACTGATGTAGGAGCATCCAGTGGTGTAAGGGAAATCCTACATCACCCAAAAAATCTTTACTTTCATTTAGCTTTTTGTATATGTTTTTGCATTTCTGGATACCCTTTTCGTCAAATATGAATTCCCAACTTTCAAAACTACTTTTCGGCTTTTTCTGCTCAGCTGCTATTTTTACCAAGTGTGAATTTGAAGGCGTGAGGAGGCAAAAATCTAAGGGAAGATTCAAGACAAAAAAATAAGCACTTTGGTGAAAGAATCGGGTCAATATCATTCCTAGTTTGAAAGTTATTCAAGTTTCAGTTTCTGCTTTTTGCCCTGAAAAATCTTCTGAGTCCAATTTGAGGCACTAAATGGTATTGTATGGGCCCAAAAATCATTGGAACCAGCTGGGATAGTTCTTAGCGCGTTCTTCACTCCAAGACCTTTCCAATGGTTCAAACGGTTTGAAAAACGGAGTCCTAGATCAAAAGTTATGGCTTCCGAAAGTTGGTCAATTTTTGAAAAATTGCCAATTTTTGAAAAATTGCCAATTTTTGAAAAATTGCCAATTTTTGAATTAGGACTCAATTTTTGAATTTCAAATTGTAATTTTCAGCGCCAAATCGCCAAAAGCTCATAATTTTAATGTTGTTTTGGCTCCAAACTGAAAGGGGGCTATTGATGGGCTAGTTTTTTAATTTTTGGGTAGCTTTTGGGGGGAAAAAGCGCATACTGAGAAAAGGTGAATTTCTATAGTTTTATGTAACTAGCATGTATTGCAGAACTCAAGGATTTGAGATCCTCTGCATGTAAGATTTCCATCATTCAGAATAAATAATATTCTCTGGTTTTGTTTGTGATTTTCTATGTCTCGGGTTAGCACCCTCGTCAGGTGGTATCAGAGCGGGTTTTCTTGAGCGTGTGGACAGATCGTCGATCGTGAGGCAGTTCACACCAGGACTGTGGTTGTGGGTTTGAGATATTCAAGATGCTCCAAGAGTGATGTGTGGTAGGCGAGGTGGTGCTGGAGGTGCCAAAAATGCTAGTGGAAGAGATCCATTGGCGGCCGAGGGTTTCAGAGCCCTCCAGAGACAAATTGATGTGTTGCATGAAGAGTTGAGAAGAGGGTTAAACCTAAGAAGAAGAGAAGAAAGCGAGGATGAAGAAGAAGTGGAAGATTCAATTGTAGAAGAGGAAGAAGAAGCGATTGATCAAGATAAAATGTGGCTAATAAGGGCCATTTCAAAGATCGGAAAAAGACCCAGAGTAGAAGTTCCCAGTTTTTCTAGAAGTCTGAACTCAGAAGAGTTGATCAACTGGATCAATGAGTTGGAAGAGTATTTCTAGCAAGAGATTTTGAAGGAGTTTTAGTTACACATTTTTCAGAGCTAGTTTTAGCATCTTTAGATTTTGCTTCAGCTAATTTAGGACTTTCTGATTTTGTTTCAGGCTTTGCAGTTTCAAAGCCTTCAGAATTTATATCAAGTTCAAATTCTTCCTCTTCATCATCATGCATAGGTTCAACATCTAAATGTAGATTTTCATCAAATTTGACTTTGACAGATTCAACAATTTTATTCAGCCTATTGTTAAAGCATTTAAAGGCTTTGCTGTGAGTAGAGTATCCTAAAAAGATACCTTCATTTGTCTTAGATTGAAAACTGCCTAAGTTATCATCGTCTCTCTTGATAAAACATTTGCAGCCAAATATTCTGAAATATTTAATTGAGGCAGATTTGCCATACCACAGTTCATATGGAGTGAAATTGGATTTCACTCTGATCTGGACTCTATTCAAAATGTAGACAGTTGTATGAACAACTTCTTTCTAGTACATGTTTGACATATTTGCTTCATTCAACATAGTCCTTGCCATCTCTTTTACAGTCTTGTTCTTTCTCTCAACTACCCCATTCTATTGGGGTGTTCTGGCAGCAACACACTGTCTTTTTATGCCATGTTTGTCATAGTAGTCTATGAATTCTTGTGAGGTGATTCACCACCTTTGTCAGATCTTAAACATTTCAATTTTAAATCTGACTCTCTTTCTACCATTTTTCTAAAAACTTTAAAACGTTCAAAAGCTTCTGATTTATTCTTGAGAAAGGTAACCCATACCATACGAGAGTAGTCATCAACAAATAGCATGAAATATTTCTCACCATTGATAGATCTAGTCCTTGTAGGACCACATAAGTCAGTATGAACAGTTTGCAGAGGTCTAGTAGAGGAATGTTCCTTGTATTTAAAGCTTACCTTAGTTTGCTTTCCTTTGAGATATTCTTTACATACAACATTATCAGGCTTTTTCAGAATAGGCAGACCTCTTACATTCTGATTTTTACTAATTCTAACCATATTGTCAAAATTAATATGACCTAGTCTCTTGTGTCACAACCAGCTTTCTTCAACATGACTCATTAAGCACATACTTTGATTATTTTCATTTCCATAAGTATCAAGTAGGTTGTAGACATTTCCCTTAGTCCTTCCAGCAACAATAGCTTTTCCAAACTTATTTTTGATTTCACACCCTTGTGAAGTGAACAGGACTTGATATCCACTATCACAGATTTGATTGACACTCGAAAGGTTATGTTTTAATCCTTCTACATAATACACATTGTAAATAGGAGTCTCTTCATTCAGAAAAAGAGAACCTCTACCTTTGTTTTGGATTCCAGAGTTGTCTCCAAACTTCACATATCCACCTACATAATCTTTTAGATTAGTAAATTTTTCTTTGTCACCTATCAAGTGGTTTGAACAACCACTTTCTAGGACCCATAAGTCCTTTTTCTTTAAGTGGAAGGCGGTTTGAACTAACATAGTCTGTCCCAGACCTTGATAAATTTCAGCTGTTTATTCTGCTGATCAGCATTACATTGCTTAGCAGAATGACCCAAATACTTGCATGTGAAACATCTAATTTGTATTGCAAGGCCATGATTCTGCCTAGCACCAAATCTAGGAGTTATAGGATTTATAAATCTGCAAGAGTTCACCTTGTGACCAAATTTTTTGCAGAAGTAACAATACCCATAAAAGAAAGGGTAGGAATTATAAGCCATTTTGTTGCTCCTAAAAGGATGAACATGATCCTTATCAAAATCAGGATGTTTGAGTTCAAGACTTTTGCTTCCAGCAACAACATTGTCCTTTGCACTGTTATTTGAACATTCACCTTTCACAGAACCAATATCAGTTTTGTCGTTGTTCAATTTATGTTTACTGAGCATGTCATTCAGTTTAAGAGTGCTCTCATATTTCTCAATGGTCTTTCTGAGATCTACAATCTCATGTTCAAGTTTTTGAATTTTTTGATCTTTAAAGCTTATGCCAATACGAAGACAATCTTCAACTCTCTCGGATTCTTCAAGTTGAGTTTTTAATGAGACTATCTCAAGATTTATGATTTGCTCCTGTGAAATATCTTGAGCAGTATTTTGTTCTTGAGCACACATTTGTTTTTTAAGTTTTGTTAGCTCTTTTAGAGCACATTTCAGTTCCCCTTCATAATCCACTTCACCATCTTCAACATCATTATTGTTAGTTTCATCTTGCTGAATGATTTCAGCCATGAATATATTTTCATCCTCTTCATCTAATGAATCTTCAGATTCAGAGTCTGTTTCATTTTTGTTGAACAAACTTTTCTTCTTTTTGAAATTGAATTTTTGTTTGGGTCTATAAGCCTTTTTCTTGGCCAATTTTTCAGATTTTTCGTTATCACTACTTGTGTCACCATAGGGGCACTTTGCAGAAAAGTGGCCTATTTTTCCACAGTTAAAGCATTTGAAGGGAAGTTTTTCGTTATACTTTCCAGAACCCTTTTTGAGTTTCCTCAGAAAGTGGGATTATTTAGAATCATAAAATTTTGATTCAGTGAGCTCATCCCTTTCTTTCCTTTCAACATTAAATGTTGTTTCTTTTGCAGAGGTGTTATTTTTACTAATCCTCATTTCATAGGCAGTCAGAGTGCCTTGTAGGCTATCAAGGGTAAGCTGGGTAAAGTGTTTCTTCTCTTCTAGAGTAGCAACCTTAGCTTCAAATTTTGTTGGTAAGGTTTTGATGACCTTAGTTACAACATCAAATTCCTTAACTTCTTCTCCTAGACCCTTCATGGCATTGACTATTTCATCAACTCTCAAAAAGTAGTCAACTACTTTTTCATCGTCCCTCATTTTTAAATCTTCAAACTAGTGTTTTAGAGTGAGGACTTTAGACTGTTTTAACTTTTCATTCCCTTGATAGATAGTTTCAAGTTCAGTCCAGATTTCCCTAGTAGAGCTGCAGTGCATGACTTTGATGAAGACATCTTTAGTCAATGCACACAAAAGAGCATGTTTTGCTCTTGCATTGGTTTCATATCTTTTCTTTTCATTAGAAGTAGTAGGCAAAGTAGATGGTACAATGTACCCAGACAATACTATGCTCTAGACATTGAGGTCAATAGAAGTTAAATAAGTCTCCATTCTGATTTTCCAGAATACATAATCAGTTCCATCAAATAATGGAGCTCTAGTCATGGAAGTGCCTTCATGAGCTTGAGACATTTTGAATAGACTCCAAGGCCAGAATCAATCCTAGGTTGGAAAGACCTATCAAAGGACCCTAGGCCCTGATACCAATTGTTGGAGTGAAAAGACACCGAGAGGGGGGGGCATTGAATCAAAGTTATTAACTTCTTTACCAAATTTAACTGAAACTGAAATAAACCAGATGTATGCTCTCATTTATCAATGATAAACTCATTCATGTATTGAATGCAAACACATAAATTGAAATGAGAATAGTGAAACATAGAAATTTAAATCAATAAAGTACTGAATCAAATGAACCATAGATACTCAAATAGACACAAGATATGTCGAGTGGAAAACCTTCCTGGGGTAGAAAAACCACTCCTTAACCTGTTTCCTTTTTCAGACTTTAATTTCAATAATCATTTTTGACAATACCTTGTAGGTTGATTTCTAAGCACCAACTCAAGGAGAACCAACCCCTTTTCTGTTTAACAATAGAACATACAATGATATATAGGATCTCTCTATTTCCCTGATTTATGTCAAGTGCCTCTTGACAAACAATGTGTAGAATTCTCAAAAGTCAAGATTGACTCTTTAGAGTTCCACCCATTATCAAGCCTTAAGATAGCTTGAGGAAAATATAATTACTATCTCAATACAACTTATCATCAGAATGTATTCTTAGTGATGTGTTCTCACTTTATTTTTCTCACACTGTTTCATCAATTTTTCATGATATTGTTCAGAACTGTTAACTCACCGTTTTCCCCAATTTTCTGCACTGCTCTCATTTTTTTTCTTTTTAGGTTTTTCAGTAATGATAAATCCCTAATCTCTCTATTTTTATCTTTTTACAGAATATATCATTACATTTTAGGAAAGGTTACAACAGTTTCTCGTATTTCACTTTCAAAGAATAACACAAAGATGATTATTAGGTTACCAAGCTGCTGTCGAGAAATAGTGCCAGATGTTACCGTGTTCATGTGGGAAAGATCAATATGAATAAGTTCTTCTAATAGGAATACTCAAGCATTGTGCAAATTTAGAAGGCAAACTGAAACTTGTCCTCTCAAGCAGCCTACACAAGCAGTGCTAAAACCAAAACAACATAAGATCTAAATAAACCATGAGAAATACCCAATAAAACAGTTGCAGATTTTAAGTAACTGAAAGAACTAAGCTCTATAACCAAAATCATCCTTTCAAGAGCAGTTACCAAAGATATTATGATTACCCACAAACAGAAATCACTTTCCCTTAAAATGCAGGAGCAGTTTTAAAAGGATATATTAAATATATATGCATTACTAAGAAGTGAAATCGACATGCACCAAATCTGTTCATATAAACAACTGAACCCATTTGATTTTTCCATTTTCTAAATAGAAAGAAAAAACATATATCTCCTAACAACCTTGGTAGTAGCAGTAATGCTTCTACACAACAGTCAAAAGAAGGAATACCTGAGAATAATGATGGAGATGTTGTCATGAAGGAGTTTACCAGATCTGTAGAGAAAGAAACGGCCGAGACACCTTCCAATCTCGGGCCTTCACCCAACGACAGGAAGCAGACACAAATAAAGACCATTGTAATGGTCCTCTAACCTTCCCCATACGCTGTCCAAAGTCAGAAAGCCAATGAGTGCAAAGAAACGGCTGAGAGCAAGATTCCATGGTGGCAGCCAGAGTAGGGTTCCAAACCCTTCAAATAGGAGAAGCCAAACAATGACCTAAACTTTCCAAAACAATCAAATGAATTCCTTCACACATAATTGATAATCATTTGGAGTCCAAAAGGACAGAAATGATAATTCATAAACTCATAATTCCCTTTGAAATCTGCAGGCATATCAAAGACTTGCATGCCAAGAGGCATTATAGCTTTTGACAGATTTAGACAAAGTGAAATCATCGACCAAGTTAAGCTTTGAAGAATATTGATATGACCACATTACTCATCAAATGCCGATTTCCAAAGACATGATTATTTCCAAATGATCAAAGCTAAGTCACATCCAATGTGACATAAAACATTAATCAATACCTTTATACCTTTTGTCGGCTTTTAAGCCTTGTGAATTTTCCATCATTGACCCGAATGCAATATAATATGCATTCCCATAGTGTGCCTAACATAATTTCCAATGCTAAAAGATATCCAAAAACATCAAAGCCGATTGCCACCTTATTATGTCCATTGCTATATAATGTCCCAATGCCAAATAATTTCCAATGACTTATGAGGTATAATGAAGACTAATTTTGCATGTTAAATTCACAATGCCATTCCACATACCATAAACCATTATTAGTTGATTAAGGAAACCCGATAGGGTTTTCTTAAAATTGAAAAGTAAACTGTATCTCATAAACCCAAGCATCAAGAACTAGAGATCATTACTTGAAAGAGGATGGAGCAAGAAGACTCTAAATATGATCAACAACCATTAACAATTTCATGAAGCTAGAAACTGATCAAGCCACAACATATCAACCTATAGAACACTGATTCATGCCAAGGTCATATAATTAAGTGCATCACTAAAATACTAATTGTTAAACCAGAAACATGTCACCTGATCAATGGAACAAAGAACCTGTAACCAAAATACCTCAACTGAGATTTGCACAAGGAGTCAAGATATCAGTGCCACCCAAGATAATATCAAAAGTGAAGTAAACATGCCAAACATAAACGAAGAAGATCAACTGAGTAAACCACCAAGATGACATAATGTAACACATATTGTCATCAAGGAAAAATTAGCACAAGAGAGATTCAACAATCACATGGTGGATAAACTGAACAAACAGTTCATACTAGTGGACTACGAGTTAGATCTACTAAATAAATTGCAAGGGTTGATTCAAGGAAGAAAATCTCTGAAAGAATACACGCAATATTTTGACAAGATGATCATTAGAACGGGCCATGCAGAGGCCAACAAGGAGAAGGTAGCCCATTATCTTAATGGGTTACGACCGAGCATTCAAGAGGAGCTAAGTCTAGTTAGAATGAGCACCATTGAGGATGCGTACCAATTTTCTCTGAGAGTTGAAGAGAAGTTGAACAAAATATTTGACAGTAAGCAAAAAGGACAAGGAGGTCAAAGTGGAAGAGGTAGTGGAAGATCTTTAGGAAGCCGAAATGAGGATGAGAAGAAAAATGAAGATGTGGGTACCAAATGAAGCTAGAAGAATGATAACTTCTACTGCCCTCATGATCAAAACAGTGGTGATCAAAGAGGTAGAGGATGAGGAAGATCTAGACAAGGACCCAGAAGAGGTGGTTTCAGAGGGACTTGTTTCTAGTGTGGTGAAGAAGGGCATCGAGCCCATGAATGTCCACAACACTAAGGAAGGACAAACAAAAGACCGAAAGGTCATGCAAGGGTTACACATGCAGATGAGGAGGCTCAATTTGAGCATTCAGATGATGCTGAAAGGGGAGAAGCCCTAGTGGTTAGAAGAGCCCTGGTGACTGAAGAGAAGGAGCCAGAACAAAGGAAGAATTTGTTTCGCACAAGGTGCAAGTGTGAAGACAAATGTTGTGATTTCCTTATTGATAGTGGGAGCACCGATAATATGGTGTTAGAAGAGATGGTTACGAAGCTAAAGTTGAAAAGGGAAAGGCATCCACATCCATATCAGATTGCTTGGTTATAGAAAGACCACAAAGTTCTGGTCAATGAGCAGTGCCTGGTGAAGTTCAAGATCAAAAGCTATCATGATGAGGTACTCTATGATATCATCCCCATGGGTGCATGTCACATGTTGTTGGGGAGTTCGTGGCAATTCGATAGGCAAGCTATACATGATGTCCATGCAAACACTTATTCCCTGATGAAGGATGGAGTCTATCATAAGTTGAAACCCTTGAAGAAGGCCAAAGAAAAGGTATGCAATAGTGCTAGAATTTTTTTTGTTGATGGAAGGAATTTTTTAGAAGGCATGAAGGATGAGCGTATGTGTTATGCATTGATTCCTAGAATGGATAAGGAAGATAGTGAGAAGGTGCCAGTAGAAGTTTATGGATTATTGAATGAGTTTCAAGATATTGTTTCTGATAACGTACCTGAGGGTTTACCACCAATGAGGAAGATCAATCATCAAATTGACTTGATCCCTAGATCCAGTTTGCCAAATAAGGTAGCTCATAGAATGACTTGCAAAAAATGAGGAGTTGAACAAACAAGTTTAGGAGTTTTTGAGAAAGGGTTTGATTCAAGAGAGTTTGAATCCATGTGCAGTACCTGTAGTACTAGCACCGAAGAAGGATGGGGAGTGGAGGATTTGTACAGACTCCCAGGCCATAAACAAGATACCAATCAAGTATAGATTTCCCTTTCCAAGGATGGATGACCTAATGGACTATTTGAGTGGAGCTCAATACTTCACAAAGATTGATCTGAAGAGTAGATATCACCAAATCTGGATTCGAGAGGGAGATGAATGGAAGATTGCTTTCAAGACCAAAGAGGGCCTGTACAAGTGGTTAGTCATGCCTTTTGGGCTAACCAATGCACCGAGCACATTCATGCGGCTCATGGACAAGGTACTGAAAGAGTTTCTAGGAAGTTTTGTTATTGTGTATTTAGATGATATTTTGATATTCAGTAAGTCATTGGATGAGAATTTAATGCATATTCATAGAGTCTTTGAGAAGTTAAGAGAGGAGAGATTATTGATTAATTTGAAGAAGTGTAGTTTTGTGAAGAGGGAGTTACTATACTTGGGGTTTTTTGTCTCGACATAAGGTCTCAAGATGGACCTAGAGAAGGTGAAGGCTATTCTGGAATGACCTACCCCAAGAACTCCTACTTAGGTGAGATATTTCCATGGTTTGGCCAATTTTTACAGGAAGTTCATTAGAAACTTCAGTAGTATTTGTGCACCCCTAAATGAAACAATGAGGGGATAAAAATTATTTCAAGTGGAGCACTGGAGCAACAAAGAGTTTTGATCTGTTGAAGCAGAAGGTGACATAACAACCTATTTTAGCCCTCCCAAATTTCAATAAGGTGTTTCAAGTGGATTGTGATGCCAGTGATTGTGCCATTGGAGCAATGTTAAGCCAAGAAGGTAAGCACATTGCCTATTTCAGTGAAAAGTTAAATGATGCAAAGAGAAAGTACTATGTATATGATCAATAATTTTATGCAATAGTTCAAGCATTAAATAAATGGAGGCATTGTTTGTTGCCGAAGGAATTTGTTCTGTATACTGATCATCAAGAATTACAGTACCTGAGTAGTTGGGGATAATTAAATTAGAGGAATATGAAATGGGTAGAATTTTTGCAGAGTTATACCTTTGTTTTAAAGCATAGGATTAGGAGGTCGAATAGGGTTGTAGATGCCTTAAGTAAGAGGTAGACATTTTATCTAGAAGATCCCGATTTTGTAGAGGCTTGGAAATCTTGCAAGGAGCCTGTTACAGTTGACAAGACAAAGTGGTTGAATTTCATAATCTAGTTTGACATGTTGTTTAAGGGAAGTCAATTGTGTATTCTAAGGAGTTCCATGAGGGAGAACCTAATAAAGGAGAAGCATAGTGGAGGAATGGCAGGACATTTTGGTCGAGATAAGACAATTTCCATTATCAGTGAGCATTATTATTGGCCTCAGTTATCACATGTTGTGAAGAAGTTTGTGCAAAGTTGCAAGGAATGTTAGATGGCTAAAGGAGTAAGCCAGAATATAGGGTTTTATCAACCCTTACCTATACCTGAGAGGCCGTGGGAAGATATAAGTATGGAATTTTTTCTTAGTTTTCCAAGGACACAGAGAGGGAATGATTCATTATTTGTGGTAGTTGACAGGTTTTCAAAGATGGCGCATTTCAGCCCATGCCAGAAGACCCATGATGTAGTCTACATTGCTAACTTGTTCTTCAGAGAGGTGGTGAGGCTACATGGTCTACCAAAGAGTATAGTCTCAGATCATGACACCAAATTTGTTGGATACTTTTGGATGACCTTGTGGAAAAAGTTGAAAATAGAGTTGAAGTTATGTTCTGCACACCATCCATAGACTGATGGGAAAATTGAGGTTGTGAATAGGAGTTTGGGTAACCTACTGGGATGCTTGATAGGAGATAAACCCAAGGGATGGGACTTGATCTTACCCTAGAAAAAATTTTATTACAACAATTATGTCAACAAAAGCACTGGTAGATCACCATTCCATATTGTGTATGGAGGCAGTCCCAGAACTGCTCCAGAACTGAGAAAGATGGACCCAGAGAAGAAGACAAGTGCTAAAGTTGAAGACTTTGTAGAGCACATCAAGAATATACATGAGAAGGTAAGAGAACATATTAACAAGATGAATATTCAGTATAAGGCTAAGGTAGATCAAAAGAGGAGGTAGAAGGAGTTTCAGATTGGTGATGAAGTGATGATCCACTTGAGGAAAGAAAGGTTTCTAGTGGGAACCTATAAAAAATTGAAGATTAAGAAGTTTGTTCCTTGCAATATTTTGAAGAGGCATGATTCAGGGAATGCATACGAGGTAGAGTTGTCAGATGGAGTCAACATTTCCCCTATGTTCAACATTTCAAATTTGATAGAGTATAATGAAGGTGGCACAAAGATAGTACCAATAATGGAACAGTGTGGCATTCTAGCACCTACTTCAGAGAAGGAGGAGATTGAAGCAATATTGGATAGTCGTGTGGGAAGAAGTACCAGAAATAGGCAGTATGAAGAATATTTGGTGAAGTGGAGAGGAAGGCCTATGGAAGATTCATCCTGGCTGTCTAAGGTAGAGGTTGACCTTTTGAGTTTTCCTCAACCATCTGAGACGTGACAGGGTCACTTCTCAAATTACCCTGGGTGTCTAATGCATGAGCTTCCAGTGGTGTAAGGGCAATCTTGCATCACCCAAAAATATCTTTACTTTCATTTAGCTTTTTGTATATTTTTTTGCATTTCTGGATACCCTTTTCGTCGAATAATAATTTTGAACTTTTAGAACTGCTTTTTTGCCTTTTCTGCTCAACTGCTATTTTTATCAAGTGTGAATTTGAAGGCGTGAGGACTCAAAAATTTAAGGGAAGCTTTAGGAAAAAAAAAAATCACTTTGTCGAAAGAATTAGGTCAAGATCATTCCTGGTTTGAAAGTTATTCAAGTTTTAGTTTATACTTTTTGCCTTGAAAAATCTTTCGAGTCTAGTTTGAGGCACTAAACGGTCCCATACGGGCCCAAAAATCATCAAAACTAGTAGAGTTGGTTCTTAGCATGATCTTCACTCAAAGACCTTTCCAACGGTTCAAACGGTTCAAAAAATGGAGTCCCAGATCAAAACTTATGGCTTCCGGAAGTTGGTCAATTTTTGGAAAATTGCCAATTTTTGAATTTCAAATTGTACTTTTCGGTGCCAAATCTCCAAAAAATCATAATTCAAATGTTGTTTTGGCTTCAAACCGAAAGGGGGCTATTGATGGGCTAGTTTTTGATTTTTGGGTAGCTTTTGGGGGGGAAAGTACTGAGAAAAGGGGAATTTTTGTAGTTTTCTGTAACTAGCATGTATTGCAGAACTCGAGGATTTGAGATCCTCTACATGTAAGAATTTCATCATTTAGAATAAATAATATTCTCTAGTTTTGTGTGTGATTTTTTGTGTCTCAAGTTAGCACCCTCGTCACTCACCCAGTCATAGTTAAAGTGAGAAGTCTCCAAAAGCCACA
The DNA here is from genome assembly GCA_007115665.2 of Sequoiadendron giganteum. NCBI lineage: Eukaryota > Viridiplantae > Streptophyta > Pinopsida > Cupressales > Cupressaceae > Sequoiadendron > Sequoiadendron giganteum. The sequence goes on from CM021110.1 coordinate 222,810,919, forward strand.
TATCCTTTGAGAACTTAATAAAATTGTCATTCTTTGATTTCCACTTTACACCTTTTTTTATTAATGCCTCTAATTATTCATAAAATTTTCCAAATACAAGAGCGAAGGGGAAGATCAAAATAATCTAAGAATTTTTGCAAGTTCCTATGTTAAAAATATATTTTCTCTTAGTGATATCATTCTAATCATTATTCTAAGACACTAATCTTGAATCAATTTTGGTCATCAAAGCAAGATTGAAATCCTTAATCTTTCTAATTCCTAGACCACCATATGTTTTAGATTTATAAAATCTATCACATGCCACCAATGGAAGTATTTTTCTCTCCTCAATTCCCAACCAAAGAAATATTTCCTTGATCTATTCAATCTTATTTTCAAACTTCATAGGGATTTTGAAAATTCTCATTCCATAAATTTAAATCTTTTGCAAAGTAGCTTTAATCAACTGAATTTTTTCAACTTGGATTAACAAATTTTCTTCCCACCCAACTAACTTTTTTTGAAATCTATCAATTAGCTCCATCCAAAAAGACTCCAAAAATTTTCCATGAAAAGGGGCATCCCCAAGTATTTAGAAGGACCTCCACCCACTTGAAATTGAAGAATTCAAGTAAGCTTAGTTTAATGAGGGGTTGAGGTGATCATAAAATAAATCATACTCTTAGGAAGACTAATCTTTTGACTTGAAGTCATTTCATAATTTAGTAAAATGGTTTTGAGTTCTCTCACTTATTTAACTGATGGTTCACATGTAATGATAGTATCATCCACAAACTATTGGTGTGAGGAGGGAGGTCAAATAAAGGTAGGAAGAACACCCTTTAATCTCCCATAATTGATGAACTTTAGGATATTTATTCCCAAAGCTTTTGCCATAATTAAAAATAAGAGTGGAGAGAAGGGATCCACATGTCTAATGCCCCTAGATATCAAAGACAACGTTGAAGGGGAAATATTAATCAAGAAAAAAATTAGGAATAGAAATCATTTTAGATATTAGGTCTAAGAACTTAATTCCAAAACTAAATTTAGCCATTAATTTCATTAGAAGCTCTCATAACACCCTATCATAAGATTTCATAAGGTCTAGTTTAAGAAGAAGACCAAGTCCTTTTTATTCACAAACAATTAATCAAGGACCTAATAAATGGATATAATGGAGTCCAATATTTGTCTACCTTGCACAAAGCTACTCTAAGTTATATGGAGATCAATTTGGGAAGAATACATTGCATTCTAGTTTGCAAAACCTTAAAAAATATATATAAATTGAGTTACAAAGGATAATAGGTCCTAAAATTATCAAAGTATTTAGATCCAAAATTCTCAAGAATAAGAACAATAAAATTAAAATTCGATCTTTCAAAACTCTTAAATGCTACCAAAAAATCCTTAGTCACGACAATCGAATTATTGGCTATGATATCCCAATAAATTTGAAGAAATAAATGGGGGAAACATCAAGTCTTGGGGCTTTATTTCCTCTAAAGGAGAAAACAAAAACTTTAACCTCCTCATCCATCGGTATTTTTCTTAACTTAGAGTTATCTTCCTCACTTAAGAGCTTAGGAATGTCACATAAAATATCCTTTGGGCATCTAAATTAGTAGGAGTGTCAACATAAAGAATAAAAATGAAAAATAAGACCAAATAGCTACAAATCTTTATATCCTTAGTGATCCTGAGATCATCCATCTAAATTTCCCTTATTTTTTTTTTGATCTATGCTTTAGGGTAGTGAGATGAAAGAACCTATTATTTTAGTCCCCCTTCTTTAGCTAGGATTCCCCAGACCTTTGTCTCCAAAACCCATCTTCCTTGGATATGATATATTAGATCTTAGATAAGAAGTCATTCTCCTAAGTTCAAAGGGAAGACTTCAAATCCTTTTTTAAAAAAAAAATCCTTTTGAATTGAGTTTAGCTTACATCTAACCTCACATCTCATCTTAAAGATATGTCAAAAATACCTTATGTTGTAACCCTAGATATTGGTTTTGATATTATAATTATTTTTAGCCATTTTATACAAATTAAAACCATTAAGCACTACGTTCCACCACTCAACAATCTTACTTTACAAGTCGGGGTCCAAATTTCACCACTTAACATTTTTTTCAATTGTGTATGTTGATACACTAAATATTATGCAGTGAACTTAAAAAATTATCACAAAATATCTCAAGGAAAATATTAATCACATTAAAAACATTCTTTATAGGTATCATAGAAATTCAAATCAATTAAAAAAAATGGGTAATTTCCTCTACATATTTTGATCTAATAATTCAAGAGGGTACCCATAATGTTATACATTAAGTAAACTCTATAAACTAAATCTTATTATCTTTGGAAAACCTATTTTTATTGGGAAAGGTGTTTTACACCTTGCACATAAGAATATTTAATATTTTATAAATTTATGGTCTATCTCAAAGTGGGGTGCCACACATTGGGTTACAATTTTTTTCTATGTGGTTGTTTTGTGCAACACTAGAATTGGATTTAATTTGGATGGAATATTGAATAAATAAATTTAATATTGGATTCATGGTTTAGTGATTACATGGATTAATGGGATCATATTTTAACATGGAAGGCACATTAGAGACATACATTTAAGTATTATGTCTTGTAAAAAATATTTAATGTAAGATCACATGAGATAAGCCATCTTGGGAACTTGGATTAGAGAGATAATTTGGGTTTCCCTTGAGTTGCTAATGACTCTTATTCTTAGAGTAAAAATTTTACATCCTCCTTAAAAATGTACTTGGGTACAATTTTTTGGTGTGAACGAAGATTACCACTATCTAGTTTCTCTTTTGGATCATTTTCAAATTTGTTAGTTAAGTTTTTATAGGGAATTTAATTTTTATGTCTGAATTCATAAGATAAAGATGCATTTTATAATTTTATGTTGTCCCATGTCTCAATATTATCTATATATACAAGGGTTTCTCATTCTAAAGTAGTGTAATCAATCTTTTATGCATTGTATCATTTTGGCAATATAGCATAGTCATTATAACTCTCTTATGTGGAAGGCTATGTAGAAAAAAATCCTTGTATCTTGTGAACGCTTTTGATTTCTCTTACATAGTATCAAATTTGTAGATCTACCACCCCCTTCTCATTTTTGGGATATTTTTTCCAATAATTTTCACATGGTGCATCCTAGAGAAAACAAATCTTAGTTGAGTCTAGAAGGCCCGAACTTATATAGATCAACTATAAAATCAATAAGATTCAAACAAGTTTTAGAATTATCTTTCTTAGGGCATTAGCAAAAGATTTACCATACAAATATGCATGACTAGTATAATTTGACCCATACTTCACTTACATGATCCTTGACATTAGATATGTATCTTCAACATCTTCAAACCATATTTATGGAATATTCATGCCTATGTTGCTAGCTATAGTTTTTATTATTGTCATTTTTTAAATTTTTGGCACAATTTCATTTGGTGGGGTACATGAGTGTCATATCAATATGGGCCCCACCAATATCAATATTTGGTATAGTTTTTGGTAGGATAAGAACCCTTAGTCATGTGTGGCACAACCCATAGTTCTTCCAAGTATTTGGAGTTAAAGTTACAACACCTAGTTAGTTCCCAACCAATGGTTGCTACTCTCGTGCCAAGACTCCACCTACATTTTCACCACTTTTTTTCTAATATATTTCTACTCCTTTGATTAGGTGGCCCAACTATTTTTTTCCTAGATCTTCTACTAGAGTTGCACCCAACTAATGGAACTGCCATTTGGTCACCAAAATACTGAAGGTTTTTTCCCATCCATAAAGGGATAATTATTTTGAAAGGAATAACTTTCACCCTTGAAGTCTATTATTTAACTAATTATAGGATTTGGAGAGGTATTTATTATCCCTTTGTAACCATATACTTTATTTTTTAATATTTTGCACTAGGTACCTATTATTTTAGTTTAAATCTAGTTTTTTATACTTTAATTACCTTGAAGTATAGGTTTGAATCAACATCATTCTTGGAGAATACCAAGCTCATTAGGTATTGATCAATCCTCTCATACCAAGCACGAGGGGCCTGCTTAAGGCCATACAAAGCCTTCTTCAATCTTCAAACATGAGACTCCTTCCCATGAAACTCAAATCCATCACGTTGCTCAATGTATACCTCTTCTTCAATTACACCATTTAGAAATTTTGTCTTCACATCCATCTGGTGTAACTTCTATCCTTTAGCCATTGCAATAGCAATGATAGTCCTGATGGAGGTATAACAAGCAACTGAAGCAAATGTTTCCTCATAATTTATTCCCTCTTTTTGAGAGAACCCCTAGCCACAACTCTAGCCTTGTACTTCTCAATGCTTCCATTAGTCACATGTTTGATCTTGAAAAGCCACTTAGAAGATACAATATATTTGCCTTCTGGTCTAGGTACAATTTCCCAAACATCGTTCTTGAGGAAATATTGATATTCTTCAGCCATAAGATCTCTCCATACTTGTTGACTTGTAGCTTCCTCAACACTGGAAGGTTTAGACTCAATGATTTGACTCATCAATGCAACATAGTTTGAAAACTTGTGAGGTCTTTTTCTCTCTCTGAATGTTCCTCTAGGGGCTGCAAACATTTTTTCCTCCTGCATTGTTTGCCTAGCCCATAGAGGTATCTTTTGACCCATGACAATATCTCTTGGTCCATCAATTGGTTCCAAAGGCTCAATTGAATCACCATCCTCTTTTGGTTTAGTAGACTCCCTCTGAATCTCCAAGTTCTTGCATCAACCTCCTAACCTCGTCATCCAAGGTTTCCTCTGATGGTTTGTCAGACTCCCTCTGAAGGTTAATTCCTCCTCTACGAAGAAAGTGATCAGCCACCAACTCAGTCCCATGGTTGCAAGTTGTCTCCATTCTTCAGCCTACAGGATGCATAAGCTCTTCTTCTGTTGAAAGAAATCTCTTATGCTTCTTGGTTCGTCCTGAAGGAATTAAGGAGAGATTACTAATAGTTCATAGAACTCAACTATTATGAAGAGAAATACCAATGCTAGAAGCATACATGATTTACTATCTCAATGTTATAGCATGGATTAATAGCTGCATAAGAAATTCATGAACATTATTCAACAATGAAATACTTATCTCATCAAAATCTCCTTAAATAATTCCAAATAATTAATTGATCATTCATTTGCTTCTTGATCCAACCTACATTTTAAAGAGATTAATAACAACTCATGAAAATCAAACTACAAATGAAGCATGTAGCAACTATTATTAGAAAGAATAATTAAAGAGATAATAGAACTTATCTTTGTTGATTTTGTTATATCTTTCTTCCATCTTTACTGATTTTTTTCTCTCGAAAGTGCTAGTCTCAACACAAAAAAAAACAATCTACTCAACATATATTTCTTAGATACATTACACAACCAACATATAGAACCAAACCTCTCAAAGAATCAAGGCTCTATCACAGTTCATGCATATAGAGAATGATATCGATGTGGTCAACCAATCACAATCGAAGTTGCAGTTCTCCTTTCATTTCTAGGTCACACTCATAAATCTTCACAACTAGCATGAAACAACTACAAATAAATGATGTCAGATCTGCACAACTCAACAGATTGAAATTCACCCCAAACTTCAAAAGTATAAACAAAAATACTTATTTTTTCCTGACTAATCTTCCTTACAATTCACCAATTGTTCTTTCCTAATCTTTGCACCTAAAGATTTAGATCTACTGCAATGGAATGATCTGTTGCTCCAAATATGCCCAGAATAGGAACAGTAAACTTCTATATCATAAGAAGCACTAATATCTATTTTGTATCTCCAAGAATAACTCTCAACCAATTCAATCAGTAAACATTTTGAATGAAATGCTTATATTTCCTTGGTCAACAATCTTTGACTAGTCGAGCCTTCAAGCCCTTAGCTTCACAATACAAACAATGACAGACCTGTGATGACCTTGTATATGTGATTCCCTTGATTAAGTTGATTTCCTATGTCTTTTTCTCACACATCAACATCCAAGATTGCACCAATAGAGAATTGAACTGATTTGGTTCAAGAGTGATGCGCCAAGTATGAGGAATAGAATTTCCTGAGTCGTGTTATTTGCAGATGATACGCCCAGCCTTTGTTCAATAATTTCTCACTCTAGATGCCATGATGCCTTCAAGGAGTTCGAACTACAACTCTGCAAATAGATCTTCTAGGATGAGATATACGATTCACTTCCAGACGGATAAGATCCTCACAATATCAAATTTCTTTGCTTACACAAATCTGATCAGTTCTTGTCTAAAACTTGGCTCTGATACCATGTTAGTTTTAGGATCAGAAATTCAATAAGCAAAAATTGCAACACATAAGACAATGAACACAACAAGATACCCTAGGAAAACCCTCCTACTCGAGGGAGAAAAATCCAACAAATATATCGTTTATATATTCAAGGAATAAGAGAAGAAATCTGCTTACAACACAATGCCGAATTTGATACAATGAATAATAGTACCTCTCCTAGATGCGAAGATAAAAAATGAATATGTTTCTCCTTGAGATCAAACTGTTGTATCAAAATGATGATCTGCTACTCAAGTGAGAACTTCTTCTTGGAATGCGAATATGAACAAATGAACTTGATGATCAAATGAGAGATCATCACCTTGTATTTATATAAAACAATATATCACCTCATGTAGGTTGGCCTCCTTGAATAAATAAAGATAATTAAATAAGTCGGCCACAATCAGGAAGTCGACCTCAAATACATTATAATATGTTGCCAAGTGAAGGGCCTCTTCACTTTAATAAATGCAATAAATAAATATATGTTAGGCTATATGAAATTTATTGTTCAACAAGCAAGGCAGAAGTATGTAGCCTGAAGCTACAACATCAACAATTTTAAACCAATAAATTCAAAAACATTTTTTTTTTAAGAAATTTTTTAAAAAAACACAAACATTTGAGTAAAAAAAAAACAAATAAATCAAGTGCAAGAAGAAAACTCAAAAGTGGTATATTCGAAAACTACAAAAGCGAAAAAATGCTAAAAATATTTCTTTTGCCTAAATTTTTTTCATGCATTAATTACTCAAAAATGGAAAGACAAAAATAGGAAAGGAAAGGGTACATATCGACGCATCAACACTAGCAAGTCATCCAAACTCATGAACTTCCTTTGTGCGATGTGTAGCTCCTTAAATCCTTGTCATAGCTCCTTGATAATCGCAAAATCAAGAAATCCAGAGGTAAGAAATTACTATAGACTCAAAATGCAAATGAGGTAAATTAAACCCTAATTACCTATTTTAACCCCCCAAACCCTAATTTTTTACCTAGGAAACCTTCCTAGGTTGAAATTAGGAGCTCCAGGGAACATTTGAACTATCAACAAGGGTCCTATAGGCTTAATGTTTTTGTCCTCTACGCATCTAAACTAAAATGAAATAGTGTCGCAAGCTCGACCTAAAAATGATTTTTCCAGCCAACCTCTTGAGGGGGTACCCTAGCATCCTACCATCATTTCGTTGACCACTGGGGCATAGTGGGGCATATAAAAATTTCATAACCTTGGTCTTAACATCTAATTCTTTGAAACAAAGCAAACAGTACTTTATCTCAAAGAGGGGCAAAATGTAGACATGTAAAAATGACCTAACGCATATCACACATCCTGAATGACATTTTCTCATCATCGACATCATTTTCATCTAATATCATTGCATTTCGCATCAATTGTATCAAAAACCCTAATTTTCTCTATTAATTGAATAATATTGCATTATTTATTTAATTCACTTTTTGACCATTTTTTACTAATTAAATAGATTTCATTTATTTAATAAAGCTCTAATCTAGCTTTATTCCTCTCAATTAATTAAATAACATCAACTATTTAATTATGTCGCTAATTTACCTTATTCCCCTAAGTCAATTAAATTATTAAAACATAATAGTTTAATTAAATCACTTTACCCTAAACATGAATAATTAAATAAATTATTCAAACATCATTCAAAAAGGTCAAAACAAACAACTACAACTTTGTTTGTAAAATTCAAACATGACTTGCACGTTCAACTCAAAAAGATTAATTAATTAAATCAATCAATTAATTTCCCTCACCCACTTTCATGATTGAGAAAAGTATGATCCACCGAGTGCTCACTCTAATTGGCTAGTCGATTCATCTATTTTCTAACTAATCCATCTATTCTTCAATTCCACTGAAGGTTCAATCTATTTCCTCAATTCCACTAAACACCCAAATTGATTTCATCAATCACACCAATTACATAATCAAAATCCACTAATTCTTCCAATCTAAGTCCTCTCAACATCTTTCGACTGTTGATCAAGATTTTGTACTACATAATCCTGATCGTTCATCTCAAAACGTAAAATCTATATAACAATCATCTTCATCCTAAAAAATGATCAAAGAATTGACATATTTTGCACAATGAAGTAATGCTAAAATTACAATCGATTTCTTGAAGAACTTTGACACATATCTTCGATCAACATCAACACACATTTGAAGCTTTTACAACACATAAATGGAGTCTTCACATTGATACAATGATCCAACATCATTGTGAATACACTTTGACATGAGATGGGTAATGACATTAGTTAATTGAATTATATGTATGTTCTTTCATTGTATTGCTTTAGTTCATCGAATTTAGTAATCTCATATCATTGATTTCATGAGTAACAAGTATGAATCTAAATATTTTGTTTGAATTAGATTATTTTTTAATCCATTCATGTTTGATTATCTTATGCTTATCAGTTTCCCCCTTACACACAACCTTACATCCATCTTTCACTAAAAGGGTCGAGAAGAAGGCTTTCCTCATATAGAATCTATCAAGTCTGTAGTATATCCTCTTCTCCCCCTTCTGAGCATTGCACCAAGTAAACCAAGTGCCTTTATATTCCTTCTTTTTTCTGTCAATAGGATCTTCAATCTTCAACTTAGATTTCATTCTTAGCCAATAAAACCTCTCATTTCCTTTTCAATCTTGACCTATGCCACCCCACTTGTCTTCCTCCCTTTCAAAAAAATTAAAGTCTCCCCTGATGATCCAAGGGATATCTTGCAAGCTATAAAGTCATTTCCACAAGAAGATTTGTTCCTTGTAATAATTGGGGGCATAAAAAGAGCATATGCCAAAATAAGATTCTTTTTTTCTTGATAATGACCCATGTTGCCCGGTTACAAGGGGAAACCCCATAATTGGTTACAAATTGTGCCCACTCCTGTGCCAATAGGATAACAGCCTCACCTTTTCCCCTTTTATGTTTGGTGATAAATTGGGAGCCTCTTCCCATATCAATTTCAAACTTGTTTCCAAGATAAAGCTAGTGGCTTTAACTTCTTGTAGGAAGACAAAATATTTTCCTTTCCTTTGTGATGAGAATCTCCTAACATGTTTCCTATCTGGGGATTCTAGTCCCCTCACATTCCATGATATGCAATTGATGTCCATTAGGCTCAGTCTTTAGGGGGGTCCTTATCACTTTTAAAATTATCAAAGAATTTAGGGAGTCTTCTTTCTATTTCCATCCTTTTGGCAGTGGGGGTAGGATTATCCCACTTTTCTTTTAGCTCTTTTCCTTTAGTGATTGATTGAGGTATTTTTCCATAGTTTGCTTGTTGTTATCCAGACCCTTTTTATTTCTATATCCCTAGGTCTTCTTTAATATTACCTCCATGGGGGCCTCCTCCCCTTTAGTAGTATCCTTAGTAGAGAAATCCCCTACGCCATCTGCAGAGTCCATGCTAGACAGAGAGGAAAAACCATCAGAATTTATCACCACCAAAAGTGCTAAGAGGAGTCACCTCTTATTGGGGAACCTTAATTTCACGTACCCTCTCATTCTCATTCATCAAGTAAATATTATTAAGAGAGGTATATTTCATTTCCCCCCCCCCCTTGATTTCCATCATATTGTAACACATCCAACTCTTCATCAAAGTTTTGGGGGTAGTGTTCCTACACATCAGATTTATTTATAGTTATTTCGACATGTGATGGGACACCTAGATTAATTACCAAAGTGTTACTGACCACTCTGTTTTCATTAGAATGGCTTAAACCATTTCCTTCTTTGAAGTATTTTGAATTGAAAGAGTATAATTATTTTACTAGTTTTTCTTTATTCTCCTTTGGTTTATTAGTTTTCCCGATTTTCACAAAGCCATCTGTTGAGCATTCAATTTACCATTGTTTGTGGGTTCTTTTATCTCATTAGTTTGGGGAGGTTCAATGTCTCTCGACAAATTTTTAATGGTTTCATGTCTTGTTCCCTCCACCTCCATATTTTCAACCAGGTGGTTGTTATTAATTTCTTGCATTGGGGTTTCTAGATGATCTACTATCCGAGATGATTCATTGTTATGCTTTATTATCTCCACATTCAATTGCACATGAGGATTACGGTTTAGCCCATCATTAGAACTAGGGCTCGAGGGTGAAGAATTCCCTTTTAAATCTTCTGAAGTGAGACTACAATCCACTGTCTCCTCTACATTATTTTCATTTTCCTCAGCCACCACAACATTTGTCAAGGGTGGTGCATTAGTTTTTTCCTTTTTTCCAAGAGTGAATTTATTACTGGTTTTGTTTCTAATCAAAGGACAATTCCTTCTAATTTTCCCCTCATGTTGACAAAGATAGTAGGCATTGATCCCCCCTAGGGTTTCCAAGCCACAAAGAAAATTACCATTTTTCATTTTTATCTCCAAATTGTTAGGGATATCAACCCTTGGATACAAGGATACTAGATCCCTCGCATCCGAGTGTGAAAGTGAATCTTTGGTATCATCTAATTTCAAAATATTACCATATGGTTCCAACAAAAGTGGAAAGAATTCCCACAATCAAGGAGAGACATGTTTTATTACAAGCCATCTTGGACTAGATAATTCCAACACTTCTTCTTCTAGTGCCTCGAGAAGCCATGACAAGGCACATAAGATAATTTTCCCAACACTCCAAAAAAATTTTTGATTACTTCTTCTTGAGATTTATGTCTATTAAAGACAATTGCATACAATCCTTTTTGCACCATTTAACAGTAGTAAAATTGAAACCTTAGTTTCTTTCCCAAAAATTGTGAAAACATTCATCCATGTACTTCCTTGTCAGAATCCTATTGGTGTCAATGACATCAACGAAAATTGTAGATTTTGAAAGCCTAACATATTCAATAGAAATTGCATCATCTAGTACCTCATTAGGAATCAAGACTACTTTCTTGCAAGGATTCAAGGGTTGTTTACCTTTGTTGAATATCCAAGATACTGAGAGGGGGGATGAATCAGTATCTTAAACTTATTGAACAAATACCATCCAACTAATCCAATGCATATGATAATTAAGATAAGAAAAAACATTAACTAAACATGAGACACACAACACAAGAACACCAAGATTTTTACGTGGAAAACCCAAAATGGGAAAAACCACAGTGAGGATTAACTCACAATATAGTATAACCGTTTATAAGATATTACAAAAGGGTGGCACACTCTCAAGACTCACTATCCAAAAGGGAGGCTCACTACCTACAAAAAAATAGTAACAAAATGGCTCACAGCCAGAGAATGAATTGATGTAAGTACACCTCAAAGCATAGATTCAATCCCTTTGAAGATCAAGAAATTCGCATGCCAACAGATCACTGTTTGCTCTTTTTGCACCCACACTTAATCCACCAAAACTCGTATATATAACTTCTTTTTATCACACTTCTATCTCCAAATTTGTCATGTATATATATCTGATTTTCCCATAAGTATCAATCAGGCTAGCTCCAAGTAAATACAAAAACTTCTCAAAATAAATTCAAGCGTGTGGCACACTACTACATGTCGGCATGGATTTCACAAACAAAATTTAATCCATTACTCCTTCAACCACTTATTAGGTCGGCCAGAGATAGACCTAATAACAAAAATGTACACAACAAAATGATGTTGGCGATGAACAAAAACATCTATATGCACGAGATCTTGTCCTTGCATTCTTTCATCGACCAAAAACCATTTCCCAAGATTGCGAGTAATGAAGATCACCAAAGGGGAAATGCAGACCAAAATATCGAAGGACGTATTTGCATTATCGATTCAGAATACTAGATCAACATGACTTTGAATCTTGTAATTGCAACTCATATATCATGGTGACATCAATGACAACAAGAACCATATCAAGATATGTGATCTTTTTCATTCTACCAAAAACCTTATTCTTCCCATCCATCTTCCTTGATATCCTCGAAACCTTCGACCACAAATTTTGTACCTTGCGGAAAATGACTTCTTCCTCTCGCAACAATATCTCTAAAGGATTTAGGAGGAAAAGTACCATCTTTTGATTTACCAAGGACACTTAAAGCATTATCTGGGGGATCCGTACCCCCTCCATAATTAAAAAAACCACACCAAGGATGCCACACATGCGAAAAAAAAAGAATAAACAAATCGAGAGATACACTAGTCACACCCACACGACAAGCAAAGCAAGCAAGAAGAAAATCCAAGCAAAGGGCAGGGAGGTTGTACCTTGTAAAAATGATGAACAAGAGTGGAGGAGGACCAAGCCTCCCCCACGAAAGGCTGAAGAAACCCCACCAGGAGTGAGCAATCTCTTCACATGCACAACTAGAGCCCCCTTTCTTCTCCTTTCCCACATCAATTTGTGTGTTTTGAAACCCTAGAATATGAATATTAAAATCCTAAAATTTACGTGTATTTTAAAACCATAGAATATGAATATTGAAACCCTAATTTTTGTTCTTGTCATTAAAACCCTAAAATTTTCATATATTTTAAAACCTAGAATATGGATATTGAAACCCTAATTTTCAGGTATTTTGATATCTTTAATGAATTTGACTTTCTAGATTATCAATCCAAGTCTTCTGGGCTATAGTAGGTGTAGGCACCTACAAAATTCCTCGAGCATTTCAATTATTAACACCATTTCTCTCTTAATTCACCTATTTCATCTATTTAATTAAATAATGTCAATTGTTTAATTAAATTCACTATTTTCTCCTATTAATCAAATAATTAATTTTATTTGATTAATTTACCACCTTCACACTAATTTTCTTCTCTTTTGATTAAATAATGTCAAATTATTTAATTAAATTTCATAAATCCTCTTTGATTAAATAATTTCTAATTGTTTAGTTTTCTCCAATTCCCTCCACATGCACAATTAAATAATTTCAAAATTGTTTAATTAGTTAATTGGTTAATTTCCTCCAATCATTCAAAGAATATTCTTAGGGAATATGCCCTTTTCAAATTCAAATTTCTCCCTCCACATGGAATATCTCCCACATGCTTCCTGAAATCAAGGGATTTGTTATTACCGTAAATAATTTGGACCTTTGATTAAACTCCTTGATCCATGTCATTATGCATTATCAACCCTTGATTTGATCTTTGATCCATACCTTCATCTCCTATCTAATTTCATCCATTGATTAGCTAATTAAATATCAACCACTAATTCATTCTAAAATTCTATAAATAATTCTCATTTTACATGAGAATCCATTCACAACCATTTTAGAAACCAAACTCAACCCAATTTCATACTTGAGCTTTGAGCATTTTGTGAATCAATCTCACCATTACCATCAATTCATCAATATTTTGCACAATCAACCATGGATCAGGCTTCAATTAAGCACTCCACATCCCATTCAACACTAATACCCCAATGGGATGAAGGTTTGCATTGCTAATTAGGTGTTCATTTACATTAATTTGAGACTTTATTCTTCTAATTGAACCTTGTGTAGTAATTGATAGGAAATCTCATTGAATATGGCTTAACTTAATCATTTTATTGTTAGTTTAGTTTAATTATTTAGTATTTGATCTTGTTATCTAACCATGCTATATTTTGGCACACCCAGTGTGACCCACATCCCTATCTAACTTGTTTTATTTGAAGTTTGTCAGATTTTGTAGGTTCTAGAAGTAGAGCGACACATTTGCAACACTTTTGCAAATAGTGATGCCTTTGCAAGTCAAAGGCTGACACCTTTTCAAATACCAATTCCTTTGTTTCTAATAGTTTTTTTCTTTTTATAGGTGACAAGTGGATACCTCTTCTTATAGCAACACTTCTACAAAATACCGATGCCTCTGTAGAAAAGCTAGATCGATGCCTTTGTCAGACATAGCGATTCTTCTGTTTGATAGAGCGACGCCTTTACACTAATAAAGCAGTGTCTTTGCAAGTATAACCGTCAACTTAGTTTTAGGGTTTCATTTCAACTTGATTTCTTATCTAACCCTAACTATTTTATGTTGTTCATTCTTTGTTTCTTAAGACTAATCCTTTACAGGAAGCTTGGCATAGAGGAGTTGGAATTTAAAGTGATTTTGATCACTATGGCTTTTGGAATCTAATTAGTGATTTTGATCACTATGAGATTTGGTTTAGAAAAATTTAACTTTGGTGTTGTTAAAATTAACTTACATATTTCTTTGGGCTTAAAATGAACAAATATTCTTCATCTTTATTTTGGGCTTAAAATGAACATGCAATTTACACTTGTCTTTTGGGTTTAAAATGAACAACACAATCTAAACATTTCCTTTGAGCTTAAAATGAACCAAACACTTACATTTTGGTGCACCTAAAATTGAATCTCAAATTTCTCAGGCCTCTAGTGTGTATGATCCAATGAATGATGGGGATGGACTAGAGCAATCAATGAAAATCTGCATGATTAATTATTTTTACTATAGGAGCAAAAAGAGAAAATCATAAAGTAGTGGAATCAACTCTGAGATATGGTAAGTGTAAGGATTACCTCTTGAAGTAAATTTTCTTACAATGCGGAGAAGGTTGTGCAAAAGATAACAGTGCCCAACTCTTTGGAAGAAGGAGAAAACTCCTATGTTCAATTTGAAAACCAGAGTTACATGTGTAAGAGAGGGGGACCAACCACGTCAAGGCCCCAAGTCACAAAGGGAAAAGAGCAGAAGGCTGCCCTAACTTACCTTAGCTTAAGGGAATGTTAGGAAATTCAGGATGAGAATGATGAGGACTATAAGGTCCTTTGATCACTCTGCAAACCTGAGACTATAAATGGGGCTAGGTGAGTCCGTTTTTTAGTTCAATACTGCATCTCTGAAGGTCCTCTGCCTAAGGATGAAAGCGCGGTTCTGGGACAACATCGTGACGCACTAGTGTCTCTCAGGTGTGCTAGCGTCCATATGACCAAAGGATCAAAGGGACAAGGTTGAACATTGGAAAATGAACTAACAACCTAGCTAATGGTTTTTAGGGGAGCACGATAGTACTATGAAATACAAAACGTATAAACGAACATGATAAAACAAGTAGATTAATGCTAGGGTGACAAGAATGATCTCATAGAATAGCTTGTTTGCCAGCTAGCTCCAAGAAG